>JAGVSQ010006683.1:0-16080 GCA_022683975.1 Rhyacophila evoluta | reverse complement strand
ATGCGTTCCAATTTCATACACGTGTGTCACATTTTTTAAAAAACATACCCCGTAAACCATGTGCTAAATAGATATTAGAATAAGGCGTCATATTTAGTTCATATTTGACAAAAAGTGCACTTATGATAGATAAGAACTAGACGACTCATTTATTGACTGTGGAAAGGGAAAAAAACCTTCAGTTAATTAAAAGCTTATATTTAAGTTCGTTCGTACTGGAGGACTATTTTAAAAAATGGGTTCTTTCGATAACCAAAATGTATCAAACTTAACAAACGTTATATCAAAAGAATGTAGAATAAAGCTGCAAATTCCAAATTAGTATCTAATTAAAGCTTTTAAGTTTAAGATTAAGAAAATAGGTGAGTCTATGACATTTAACAACAAAAAAGGATTCATTTTTATCAGTCTTTCTTAAATAACTCATTAAATTAATACAGTATTAGGTATATAAAACACCAGTTTTAGTCTTCGTGAACTTCAAGATTGTATCTGTTTAATATTTTGACTTCGACCCAAAATCATTAAGTATACGTTTATGTGCCTCCTGAAAATTTTGTTCTGTGTAGGTTACGTCCTTTTTCCTTTCTACAGTCGATTTATTACAATAGTTTATACTACAGTACGCAGAAAAGGACGTAACACATCGAATGGTCTGTCTCAAACGGAACTTATCAGTAACGACATTAATAATAATGCATACACAATAGTTAAAACATTTTATGAAATGATTTAAATACGAGGTCCTATATAAAAACTGTAGTTTTTCGATAGACACACTCCAACAATTCATATATTTTTTCATTTTCCATTTTTATTTACCATAAAATTAATTATATCCTTGATACAGACTATAAATGAGGTAGTTAATTTTTCATTCTAAATTATAAAATAAATCACTTAGGACAATTTTATCCACTTCAAAAATTACAAAATATTGAAATATGATTATCTCAAGATTAAGTTTTTAGTGACAATCGATTTTTTGTGCACACCGACGGTATAATTTCTTCATAAAAAACATTACCTTTAAAAAAATCTATTTGAAATTTGTAGTTCAGCATGCAACATAATTAACGATAAAATAAAAATTGTGTAGACGAAGATAGGGTGTTAAAACGGACTGGGTGGATCGTTGGAAAGTTTGATTAAAATATAGCCTATCGTTTTTTCTTCATCCTTGCGTTCGGCGTAATTATATATACATATTGCTTACTTACGCGTTTTAGTATGAAAAGACACCTAAATAAAATTTCTGATAATGAATGAATAATTGCTAGCGCTTGCGATTTGTGGAATCTAATTACACAAATTAAATATATATACACATTTATAAATATATCTAAACGAAAACGTGTAGTATACTTTATATATTTTTTAAATTGTTATTATATAATGTATGGATATTCGAGTTTATGTCCATATGTACTGTGCAATGTGTTAGCAGCGAGCAGTGACCATAACAACTAACCTGATAACAAATCGTTTTGATCGCTTACATATTTTGAATAAATACTGTTATATAAACTAAATATATCGTATATAGTATACATTTTATATTATATTACACACGAAAAAATAACTTATATATTAATGAATTTATTTGTAAAACCAACTGGCGCGTTAGTGGGTGTATATGTATTTTAAAAATGCTGATGCAAATTGAAATAAAGTAGGGAACTGTTAGAGACGCTGGTTATAAGTTGTGTGATTATTTCAGTGATGTCACGTGACGGTGATCCAGTGGGCTTTGGCAGACATATCAACCTCCATCTCACATACTCCTTCCAGAACAAACCACCATTTGCACCTCTTGGTAAGCATATTTTTACTCTCTTAACTACGTCCCTGAAACGAAGTCTTTATCGTATTGTAAATTTAATCAGAACATATTCAAGACTTACTTCAATATATTTTTACGAAAGTTGATTATCAGCAAATTCCTCAACTCAATGGCCATCCACTCCTGCGTCTTAAGATTTGTTTAAATTCGACATCTTTTGTAATCGAACATGCGAGCGTTAGCGTGCCCATTTCAGGAGTCCGAAATTTCTTGAGGCTCCTTCAATTGTGAGGCCCCAGGCGCAAGCCCGTCGCGTCCATAGGTAAATCCGTTACTGATTATATCAAGGTTCTAACTGCACTAAAATAAGTCACAATAGAAAGATTCAAAACTTAATTCAACCACAATAAAGTTGCTTTATTCTACACAGAAATTCGTTCTGAAAGTCCTGGTAATTAGTTTAATTTTATTTCTATTCTGTAAATCATATTGATCATATATTAATTTTCATTTAGTAAAACATTAAAATATGGAGTTATCTGACAATTATTTTTTAATAAATAATAAATAAATAGAATATAGTGAGGTAAATAATAATGTATGTAGCCATTAGGCTATATATGTGTATTCAATGTCTTTAGTATGTACCGCGTATATCTATGAATGATATTTAATATTTAAAAAAATCATATTATCCCAATATTTATCGATGGATCTATGCGATAAAGAAAGGCACCGCTCTACGACAGAGTGGCGCCTGTACGTGTTGTATTTAATGTACGTGAGCAGGTTATATGGTTTGAAAATTCGACACACATTTGAGCTTTCTCGACAAATATACAAGAAACTCGTACAAAATAAAATGCAAGACACATAGGTAGGTTATTCTTACTATGTATTATTTATTTCATCTACCATTTCCTATCCAAGGCATAGTTAGATGCATAACTTTCTTGGTGAACATAAGTAAAGCAGTAAATAAAAAATCAAGTGGCTGTGAGAATCAAGCCCACAAAACGAACTGGATATCGACTGTGGAATTGAAAAAGAAGGTAGCCAACACATAACTGATTGTACAGAAGGCACAAATAACATATATTTAACGATTTTGGGCCGAAGTCAAAAGGCGAAACCAGGGTCGCTAACAGTGATCTCACATATGGACGTTTACCAGTTTTAAATAATTTAGAATTTAAAATCAATTACCATCAAGCACCATCAGTCGAAAATATTAATTAATGGTGGAAGTCATTTTTGCCCTCATTTTTTCAAACTTAAAAGTTAAATTTAGATACTAATTCGGCACTTGCAGCTTTCGTGCTTTTGATAAATCGTGTATTAAGTTGTTTAAATTATCATTATAAAAAAGCTTTATTAGAAAACTGAGGGTTATGTCGTTTTTAACAGTCGATATGTTTACCAAAATTGGCTCGGTTATCGATATTATCCACTTAAGTGAAACAGAGCTTAAATGGATGCTTTTGTTGTATGTTTTTGGAATAGAATCTGCCCATCTCTTTTGGTAGTCTATATTTGTTTCCTTATTTTAGAAAAATCCTTTTTTCATTTTTATTTAGTGTGACTTATACAATCTTTACTTTGCTTTCCATATGTTTTTTGTTTAACTATTTAAACTCTTTCAAACGCCATAAACACGAGCCAAATGTACAGTCGATCCCACAAATTATTAAGAATCTTTCCTTGTAATTGCTGAATATACCTCTCTATAGAATGGACTTTTTTTTCTAGATTCTTCAATGGACGAATTGTCGGAAGATTCAACAATTCACTGCATGCAGAGCGAAGTATAAGTTTTGCATAATCTTCAAAAATAAATAGTCGGAGATGCAGTGCTAATACTTTATCACTACATTATAAACAGGCAGTGTTTTTTTTAACAATTCAGTCACTAATAAAACAGAACTCACGTGAACATTTCTTAAAGACAATTTTAATGCAGTGAACGAATTTTAACACCATGGAATTTTCATGGAAAATATCTGTACATGAGAAGCATACGGATGCAAGTCACAAATTTGATAAAACAAATTAGTGATGATAACTTGTAGATAATGATTATGTATAATATATTTGTGACGTAGCTGCCGTAGAGCAGTTGGAGCAGTTGCTCCAGGCCAGGTCGAAAAAATAAAAAGATAACATAAAAGACATACAAAGTAATAACGCTCGAGTTTAAAAAACGAGAATCAACAATTTTGTGATATAAACTAACTATATGTGAAAAAAGAGATTATGATTTTGTAAAGGAAGTGACATTTCGCGTAAGGCTGAGGCTACGATAGATGCCACGGCAGCAGGGCGTCGGCAACATAAATGCAATACGTTGTCGTCACAACAACTTGCTCACTTACTCGCTCACCTATTTATAGCTATTTTGCATCTCTATTGCTACCGTCGCTCTGCTGCCGTGACATCTATCGTAGCCTTGGCCAAGTGATCACAATCAAATATCTCAAAATTGTCAACGATGGGGCATTTCGATTTTACTTGCTCCAGGTGCTGAGCATGTAGCTACGCCATTGATGTGAATGACATTGACAAAAATATGAAAGTTATATCACAAAAGATTAAAAGAGCATCGTGTTGCATTTGGATGTAACAACCATAGCACGTTAGAAGCATAAGGACTCATAAAAGGAGCATAATTTTTAATTTTTTTTGTTTCCGATTCACAGTTAATTCATTTCTATTATATTATATATAAGATTTGCACCAATATTTATGAAAGTTATATGCGTTTTTGGCTCTTCTGAATATTTCACATTATGTAGTTGCATCCGTCTGCCTTTTAACTACAAATATTTTTTATTTATTCAGAACTTAATATAAAATAAGTAGTGTTACATTTTATTATGAATACTTTAAAAATTAAAACGTATAAATCCGTACTAGGAGAATTGATATATCCCCAATATATTTATTTATTCAAACAAATATCTTTACAAACCATTATCTATGAATAATTTTATTTTATGCAATACGACACGTGTTTCGTATACATAATGAACAATCAAGTGTAGTGTATGTATAAAATTGTGTCGTAATATATTTTAAAACATGAAGTTATTAACAGGGCCGCGCCGTGCTGTGTACAATGTTCACTGCCTAAGGGTGCCTGAATAAGATGGGTGCCTTTATTTATAAGAAATTTGAAATAAATTTGCCAATATTTTCTACATCTCATTATATTTGCAAAACTAAAACCATTATAGTTGAAAATTAAAAAAGTAAAAGATATAATTCACTGTTTAATTTCATACTTAATAATTTTCATTCGGTAATTTATATTGATGTACATTTTTTTACATTTTAAACAAAAATAATAGTAATTATCCAAAAAAAATTTGGGAGAGACGAGGGTGTAAAAAACTTTTTGCACAAGGGCGCCTCTTCCTCACGGCGCGGCACTGATTATTAGTATCATAAATCATTCGAAAACATTTGACAGTTTGTTACACTCTTAGCTAAATATTTCAACTGGATCCCATATCTTCTATGACTGTAATGATCAAACTCTTACCTTCGTATGATTCATTAAACATCTGTTCAAAAATTTAGCCAACAACATCAATTCTCAAATTCCGTTAAATATTATGTAAATCAATATTTTTTCAATTTTAACAAAGTTATGTATGTATTTACTACAGTGGAAGCCGAATATTGTAATCACCATAATGTTATCAATCGACAATTGTTATCACAAACATTGGTTACTAAACCACATCATATAAAATTACTTTAAAAGAAACGAAACTAACTAAAAGCATATTAAAAAATCGGCTTATTATAATCAAGCTTCTGCTCTTGTTATCAACTCTGATAATAATTATACATACTCTTTATGCAGCAAAAACCTTTATCATTTTAAGAATTATATTAATAAATTCAATCAAACGAGAATGACTTTTTCAATTAAACTATTTATTTTAAATACTTATTAATAAATTATGTAGTTTTCGATAAATACAATACATAGGTTGTATTATTTTTGTAATACATTGTGTTCAACGATAATTTTTTTGTATCCTTTGCTTAATGTTATCACCCGGTTTTTTGTATCAAAATTACATATCGCATAGCGATTACAATATTCGGTTTTTTACTGTAATATATAATTTTATTTGTATGTATGCGCTTAAGAAAAAAAAATGTTCATTTACCAACGACTTTATATAATATTTTATGTATTAATGTTGACACTCAATTGTAATATTTCGTGACTTATTGTTCTGTAAATATTTAAATTATTTTAGTTTGTATTATACAAATATTAATATGCTTCATCGTTATGTAACTATATAACTTTACGTAGATGTTTAAGTGTATGTATTCAATAATTTGCTGTTACTAGATTTAGTACCGATTTATGATGGTTTCGTTATAAAGGATATCCCTAATTGAGCTGACATTTAAAACTTACCGGCATATTTTTAGGGGCAAATGGGTTAACATTTTTCTATGCTGGCGTTAACCCTTTCTGTCCGGTGGTGGATAGTGACTGACCAGTACTTATGTTTTATTTTATTTTTCTAAATAAACTGATCTTTAGGTCATTATAATTTGCTTATTCCTCAAAAAAACTCCCATGCTTATGAAATAAAAACAAAGATCAATACTAATAGAAATATATTTACATATAATAATTAGTGTGTATTAAATCTAGAACCGCTCTACGCCTGTGTCTATTAAATGACGTTGGTAATATGCGTTGATCAACGATGATCACTTATTTGAATATCATTCTTATGTCTCAGAAGGGGAGAGAATGAGAATTCTAAGCGATTGGACAGTCATCAGTCAGCAAATGATATCCGCCTGGACATCTCGTCTATTTTATTTCTCCTACATTCTTGCACTCATTTTATATTATTTGACTTTTAATATAAAATAAAATCACTTTTATAGCTAATTACAATAATAGACAGCAGATTTTGCATAATTTGAAACATTTTTTACTGGATACTCGGGAGCCAACACCGTAACTTTTAAAACATTAAGGCAAGAGTTTAAATGTCATCTTATTTTGGGACACCCTACACGAGAGAAATCAGCTCTGTTAATTATATTATAATGATGTACTTACACTCCAATTTTCGAAACAAATCGATGTCACTCCTGCAATATTTATATAATATATAATATAAACAACATTTGTATTTTATTTATTTAATACTGTTTCATTTTATCATTTACATTGATTACTATGTGTTTGATCACTTTTATATGCATGATATCATATATTCTACAATATTGTTCTACATCTAAGCTGTATTCAGAATATAAATATGAAAATATAGACCGACCAGAATAAGTCGTCCGATTAGCAAGGGTACTACTACTAACATTTAGCATATTGTATTCTAATTTTTGTATAGAGATGAGCTAATTTCCAAATTCAACTTACACACGACCCAGTTTTTACTTATCAACTTAACCATACTACTCAATTTTAATTCCTTTTCTTACATACCAGCTTTGCAGGGTCAATAGTATACATACTTTAACGCAGGGCCTTCCCATCTTAATGTTCATATTGTGCACCGCATAAGGGCGCCTAAAAACGAAGGGCGCCTTTTTGTAAAAACAAAAAAAATTGAAATAATTTCGCTCAGCATTTTTTACTTGCAATGATATGTGCATAATAAAAACAGATATACTATAAAAATATAAGATATTCATATAAAATTTTAAAGATCAATGTAACTGTGTAAAAGTTGGCTTAAAAAACTATTTGCACAAAGGGCGTCTCCGGCCCACGGCGCTGACTACTTTGGCAAATATTTTAATATTTATTTAGTGCTTATTAACTCGTATACTGGATTACAATTACAATTTAAAAAGAATTCAACGCCATCTATGTATATCCGTTTAATTAATAAATACATTTCACTCTCAAAATCTATTTTCTGCATTTTTTATTTATTTAATTTTAAAATAAAATTTACTTTATTTATTAGCCAAATTATCTGTAAAAAATGAAAATTTAACTATGCTACTATAAGGAGTCAATAGTATGTTGCTTTTTGGAGGTTGGCTGTCAACCATGAGTTACGTCTTTTATTTTTATGAACTCCTTCATTGCTTATAAAACATTGAATGGTAAAAGGGCATTTCGCTTATCGCATTATCATTTATTAACTATTTACTAAAATCAAACATGAAATTATCTTAAAACTAATGTTTTAAATCTGGAAATTCACCGCCTGAATGGTAGGCAATCTTATTTACATTGCGATTGAGCATAAGGTGTGTCATAAGTTGTGATTATTGTTTTTTTTTATATAATGCAGTATTCCCTTCGTTTACGTGGTCAATGCACTGCGTTACATATAATTTAGTTCATATTTTTATTTGATTTACTTTTAGCACGATTTAAAAAAACATAACGTCATTTGAATCATAGTAAATACGATAACAGCTGCATCAGTGGCGTAGCTACACGTCCAGCGCCTTGGAGCAAGTAAAATCGACCCGCTTCTTACGGCTTAACGCTTTTTTTCTTTTTTTAAGATCTGACGCTATTTTTAAAAAATTACTTACTTCCAGAAATTATGGCTTGTCATTATATTTTCTTTAGCTCTCGTTACTGCCTTAAATTTTTCATTTTCTTCAAAAACTAGCGCCCTGCATAATCGTGCGCGTGGAACTGCTCCTCGGTAGCTACGCATTAATTATGAATGACAGCCGCTACTATAGAAGATTCATACACCATAGTAAAAAAACATGACAGTAAATTGATTATGCATATAGATATAAATTATATTGTGTTGAAAATATTGAAGAAACTGAATTCGTACATAAACTATAAGTCCGGTAGAGTGAAATATATATATATTTTACATACGATTTACATGACGCTATATACGAGTTGTTTTATAGAATCCAATTACTCACGTAAATGTAGGGATTATTATATTTACTATAAGTGTACATGGTTTATTTATTCAATCAATATTAAATCAGCTTATATATTATAGCGAATAATATACTCAATATAATGTATAAAATAATAAAACTGTATTACCGAACTGATTTTGTTTAAGTTTTTAATCGAATTCTCTAAGTGTAATTAATTTTGGACAATTTAATACAATTATAATTAGTTGGTAGTAACATGGTTCAGCCCACTTAAAAGCTATGTACAAATGTGTAATAAAAATATGTTTTGACTTGTGATCCTTAAAATATTGATCAATAAATCAAGTAATTATTATCCCTACAACACCGTTTTTTATTACCCGATATTCCCATTGAGCCTGTAGATATAATTACGTGGCCTATGTAAGCATACAAGGATAATAAAATACTACTTTCATAATTTGATCATTTTAAAAATATATTTTTTATACCATGTCCGTTTCAAAGGCAGAGCGAATGGATATACGCAATCCGAAAGAGAAGTATGTACATAGATCTCCACAATGTGACAACTTGTCTTGATACACGCTAACCTTTCGCTACACGATAGGGTAGCGGTTATCGTGCTCGCCTTGCATTTGGGGAATGCGTCACATTTAGTAGATTTACAAAAATCTTAAAATGCAGGACTGGATGCCCATTGGGTCGAGCATTTGTCTAACTTACAATTCTCATGAAAAATAATCTGTCAAGACCTGTTTCCACAATGCACAGATCCATATACTCCATTTTAGTGGATATTTCACACTGTGCTGATCCATATACTTCATTTTCGGAGCGAAGATTGTATAAAAATTGTATTTTTCACTCCACATTTTGAAAATTTACCTAAAATTGAGGTGCATTTTATCGTCGGAACTTTAAAATAGGATACATATTTGAATGGACTTCCTAATCCGATAACCAGCCAACTTTACCCATGATCGAAAAACTCATTTTGATGCCATTTTATTTGTGTTTATATTATATTTTCTATCACATACAAAACGCACATAATTCATAAAAAAAAATATGTAAAATCACCCGCAGATGCCAACCAACTGTGCCACAGTAATGGTATACACATTTACCATCGTCTATTGTTGCTCCTGAACATTTAACACAAGTGGAGTTGGCTGATTTGCAGATTAATTCATCGATATGCACTGTCTATTAGCGAAGCTCAATTACTGACGCAATATGTTATTAAATTTACTACGCTATGCAATTAAATTGACCATCACTATTACGAATTATTGTAATAGTAAATACAAATTGATTATGAATTTAAAAATAATTTTACACAATACAATATATAAAAGTATTAAATAAACTTGTGGTAAATCAAAATGTGACAATGATATTAGAAGTTGCAAAAAATTAAACTATACTTTACAAAGTTAACTATTTTTTTTTTTCTTGCAATATGAGCGATAATATTTATATTATAATGTGTAATGTAATTTAATAAAATAAGGAAATGTACTTTGATAAGTATACATATTTACTTGTGTTCACAGTTGGAAGGAGATTTATGTAACAGATGATTCGCTAGTTTGTTCTGGGCATGTATGTTTATTGATTGATTGGATTATTACATTGTAATGCAAAATGTTATTCGAGTAATGGGGGAAATGCTTGAAAGACAAGGGCATGGACATACAATAGCAGTAGACTTGTAAAAGATTTGTCGCAAGGGCCAAATGAATTGCTACATTTTTCTATTTCTATTTCAAATACTGCAGTCTACGAACAATCCGTCTAAAATAAGAATTCAATACATTATATGTATTTAAGTCATGCAAAACCAAAGACAGAACTATCTAGAATTAATAATTTGAGATATTTATGAAAATAATTTTATGCGGTGTCTAACAGTGGCGTAACTACACGTTCAGCGCCCTGGACCATTTAAAATCGTTGCCCCTTATAGTTTCTCGTGTTTACTTTTTATTTAGGCCTCACGCTTTTTTTTTAATTTTTACATTCGTCCAGAATTTGTGATTTGAAATGGCCTCCAAATCGACGATGAGCGGGCCTAAAAATATCCGGACTAAAGTCATAATTATGAAGATTGCGTGAGACCTAAAAAAACGAGAAACCTTCAGATTTTTAAGGAAATGTGACATTTGATTTCTCTTAGATAGCCCGAGACGCGTCTGGGGTATATGGGGCTTTATAATTGAATGTCGCCCAGTGTCTCTTGAGTGATAAATCTACCACTGAGGAAAGCTGATATAAACGATATAGAGATAGGTAACTAATGAGTTGAGCGAAAAGGTTTACAGTTAAATTTAGTGAAATTATGTTGAGTGAAGTTTTCACATCGTTTCGTTAAAGTTAAAATGTTTTTACACCATATATTTATATTAAATAATAATGTTTATTTATAAAAATGATCCTTAGATGAAGACTTACGTCGTGTGATATATTAACTAAAATATTCCAGCGAAGAGTTGTTTGGGGACAGAGTTAAGACTGTGGTATTGTCCAAAGTCTAAAGTAAGTAAGAACATACCAGAGTAAGCATATTTGGTATCGTATCTCTATTTTCACAGGGGATTTCAATTTGGAGCCGTTCGCGAATTAAAACTCAACAAATAAAATGTGCTCACACGTAATTCCCTCCTCTGTTGTGTCTACGGATGCCACTGCTTCTCAAATTATTTCAATGTATTTAATCGATTAATTAATAAGAACTATGCATTTGGCCACACACACGTATTCGTGATCGAGAATTTTGACATTCTGACTATGCCAATATTGAAAGATACCGTAAAAATTAAATTGTACTTTACAAAGTGACCGAATTCAACAAACTTAGTTGCGTGTTTCTGCAATATCGCCGACGATACATTGAGCGCTTACTACCAACACCTCATATCTCAAAATTCTACGAAAACCCTCTTAACGCTATTTATTACCAAATAATTATAAACGCTATCATCTGGCAATTGCTTGACACTCAAATATACATCGAGAAATTCTCACATAACAGTTTTAATTATTTTCTAATAAATTGCGTTAAATAGGCTAAAATTGTATTTAAATACGTTATTAATTTTATTTTATTTTATATATTGATCTTACTACAAACGTTAGTCAAAAACGTTCACAGCATAGAAGAAATAATAAAATAGTATATTTGTTTTATATACAAATCATATGTATATAAAATAATAATAAAACATCGAATTACGTGTTCTGCAATATTGGCGACGATTATTTTAATTAGGCGCTTGGTATCCAACAGCGTGGCTTTTGGTGAGAGTTAATAAGAAACAAATGAACGTTTTGATTGGTGAGAAATTAAATGCTTAATAAAAGGATCACCGTTGGAGAGGAACTGGTACCGCCAGGACAGAACTTGGAAGCTATCAGCGGGGGGCCATTATTTCGGTGCATTCACTTATGCGTATATTATTATGAGCTCAAACGCTTTGTGCTGCGAGGCTTGTGCTCCATAATAGGATTACAATTTTGTGCTTTATTCGACGACTGTCGAATGTAGGATAGTCTGATAACAATACTCGGTCAATATTATCAATGGGGGCAAACAGAAATGCGTCGAAATCAAATATTGTCATAAATTCAAAACTATTTGTTACTCATAAAACTACATCCTTTAAATTCAATACATCGATTGTGGAAAGGCAAAAGAACCTAATGCACAAAGACCAGATTTTGCAAGACACAAAAACGTATATTTAACGATTTGACAAAATAAAAGTCAAAATAATAATTACTTTAGAAGGTATTTCCTCCAGATATGAAGAATATATTTACTGTCGTCGTAAAGAAAATACCTCATATATACAATAAAAATGTAACTATTCAAAAGAAACTAATTGTTTTTTTAAAGTTGGTGGAATATTTTTTAAACGACAAATTACGTTTTGTAGATTTAAATCCAAAAATTATGCTCGGAAATCAAATGCTTAAAAAACAAAGTACGGATAATTCAATAGTCTTATGTATAATATATCATCACCAATATTGCAGGAACATGTAACTTGATTTAATGGTATGATTTCCTTTTGTAACTCGTATCATTGGAATAATTTTGTGCCAACACATATGTTCATAATGCATGTAAAAATTATGTGTTAATGCAAAAATTCTGCATTAATACAAGAGATTGTGAAAAATAAAACTATACTTTAAGTGGCTTAAGCCAAAAAATCAAGTTACGTGTTCCTGCAAAATTGGCAGCTATATCTGAAATATATGGGCTGTATTTCAAAATTACATTTCGCATGAGCACATAGGAGACGAAAAGATATAATTTTAATTAAATAACAGTATATTTTAACACTTGTGAGGTTTTTTTCAATCGGTAAAATAGTTAAAAATCTGTGCAATGTCAAATTTAACTAATTTCATAAAATCGACTACATGGGAAGTATTTTCCCGTCGAAAACAACATTCTGAAAATAGTAATATCATCTTCTTCTTCTTGCATATCCGCTCTTTAAGTGGAGCATATAGACACCACGTGCCGCCTCCAAGAATCCCTGTCGTCCGCCAGTATTCTTACGTCCTCCCAGGTCATCACTCGGTCTAACTCGGCCGAGTACATTCTGTAGATAATATATACCGGTCGGTTTAAAGAATAGGCTGATCAGGTTCAGACTCTTTTGAGGCATCCGCAATATGTGGCCGAGCCAGGTCAGTGATAAGTAGCTGCATGGTCCATTCTCTTATCTTCTCATTTCGAACGAAGTCATACAACCGTATCCTCAGAATTCACCGCATGCACCTTTTCCTAAAGCTTAGAATACGGTTGTTTTGGGCCTTTATATAATATAAGTAATATTTAGACATAATAGTTTCGGTGATTTAAGGAAATACATCAATATTTTGAGTTTCTAAATTGTACATAAACACGTATCCCTCGCGATTGGTTTGTATGAATTCAGGCTTCACGGAGTAACGAATGAATCAAGGTTTGATTCAATTACTATTCGGGAAAGAATGTAGCTAGATGTATTATAGAGCCAACGAGGTTATAGCGAGAGACGGTGTGGAAAAATGAGGGGAAAACCCGCTGGGAAAATTGCAGCCTATTACAAAAAAACCCACACAAAATGCCCAATCAATCCACCATTCAAGGCCTCCCCATGCGATGTTCATTTTATACATAACGAGGCAAGTATATTATGGACTGGGTATATTTTCTAGATATCGTACGGTCGAGAAAAACAGTATGGCACCGTAGGCGATATGTATATCAAGTATATCATGTATATCAAGTTTCCCAGTTAGCGCAAAGGTTACCATGCGCGTTTGTATCCTGGAAGTGGTTCGATTTCCATATCTATCGGATTGTTAAAAAAATTTAAAATTAGGTTGATAAATTGTCAAAAAACAAATTCTCGTAAAAAATAATCTACCAAGACATATTGTCACATTACGGATATCCATATTCTACACTTTCGGATTCGATATCTTCACTGAATAGATCCATATGTTCCGCTTTCGAAGCGAACGTGGTTAAAAATATGTAAATTATGATTATTAAAAATCTCATTTCATTTCACTTGGTTCCACCTCTATCACTAGCCACGTCTCCACGGTAATTAAACAGTTGTATACCGTGGCGTAAATAACGTGAGGCATTATTTAAAGTATTAGAAGTAACTTCCCCAGACCTTAGTTGCATAATTCCTATAAAAAGCCCTATCGATATCGAGCCACGCTGAGTGGAGAAATTCTCCCATGTCGTAATATTATAAAACATTATAATCCCTGGTTAGCGTACTTGGTAAAGCAATCCGGGGAATATCGGTTCGATTACCCATCTGTCGGATTTTGAAAATCTGAAAATGCAGCACTGGATGCCCATTGGGTCTAGCAATTGTCTGACAAACGATTCTCATGAATAATAATCTGTCAAGACATTGCGGATATCCATGTAGTCCTCTTTCGGAATGGATTTCTTCACACTGTGTAGATCCATATGATCAACTTTGAGAGCGAACATGGCTTAAAAAAACTGTTAACATTTATGAATAATTTAAATACGTTTGACTTATTCGATAAATTGCTATTGTAAACTATATTCTTTCATATTCGCTCTCAGTTTGTGTTTTATTTTTTTTTAATTTAGCGATAAGAAATAATCAGACGAAATGGTTGAAATTAAGGAAAATCACTAGACAAATAATGCATTTTGTTCAAGAAAGCAAAGCAATAATGATTAATACTTCAAAATTGAAATATGAAAGGGGTACAAACAGAATTTATTCCACTGTACCAACAGTTGAAGGTTTTAGTTGTTGTATAGAAAAACTGAATAGCATGTGAACCAGTAGAGAAAATCGATTTCAAAAACATTGAATACAAAAATAAGCAAAGCAAACATGTCATATGATTGTTTTATACAAAAATTACTTGTTTAAAAAGCAGGGCTGTGGAGTCGGAGTCGGTAAATTTTCATCCGATTCCACAGCTCTGTTAAAAAGTTCAACTTCAAGGAAATATGCGCCTCATATATTACGAGTTCTAAGTCAGTTGATAAATTATGAAATATGAATCTGGAAATATGAAAGTCGGATTTTAATTCTAATCGTCAGAAATTATTAGCACAATATGGCTTAAGTTATGTAGCATTATAGCGAGAGGCTCATATAACATCGATTACTTCAAATAGTCCACGACTCCAAATAAAGTCCTTATTTTACTTCTTAAATTACTAGCTAATAATTTAATTTGTAACATGACCTGTTTGCAGTGTAAAACATTGCAAAATGGGTATTTTGACCACGATATAGGGGTAAAATTTGAAGTTTAGATGCTGATTTCTTTAGTATCATACACAATAATACTGGTGAAGAGGTAACTATAGAAACAATGCTGTAGTGATAATTAGACGAAGGTGGCTTGGGATATCACATCATGATTGAAAATGAAATAACAATTAACAAATAACAACAAACAACAACACCGAGAAAGAAGAAATAACAAGCAATAATAAAATGTATGCATGATAATACCGCATCACGACAGTTTTATAAGGCCGGTGCTATGATAGCAGAGCGATGACGGCAAAGTAACGGCAGCAGAGCTGCAAAATAGATATAAATAGGTGAGTCAGCAAGGGAGTAAATTCAGCAGCGCGTCAACACATTGTCACTCACCTATTTACAGCTATTTTGCATCTCTGCTGCCATCGCTCTGCCGCCTCGGCATCTATCCTACCCACGGTCTAACGCGTATTAAATATTTCTCAGATAACAAACTCCGGAATTATTTTTATAAAAATAACGGTATCCAGACAACTGCACGCATGACAGCTGCGCACATGACAAGTGAACACATAGAGAACTGCACGCATGACAAGTGCTCACATGACATCTGCCCACACATTGAAGTGCTCA
>JAGVSQ010006682.1:0-16080 GCA_022683975.1 Rhyacophila evoluta | reverse complement strand
AAATTTTCCAGAAATTTCCTGAAAATTCTTGAAGATATCTGAAAACTGTCACAAATTCCTAAAATGATGAAATATTTCTGAAAGTTCCTATAAATTCGTACAAATTGCTGAAAACACATTTATTTATTTATTCGTATGACATTGTTTTCAAAAATAATCTATGTATAAAATAAAAAAAGAAGAACCAATCCTCCTCTCCGTCACATGTGAGCAAATATTGCATTGTCTCGGCAGTAGCTCCGTGTAGCGCCTCCAATCCACCTTCAAACTCCCTCAACTGACAATTATCTACAGTATGATTGCATGTATACAGTATGGTTGTCTGTTGAGGGCATTCGCAATCGCAAGCAGCTGAATGGATGTATCCCTATCTGTGCATGAGATGAGCACACTTTCGTTCGGAATCTCTTCAGCAGTACCCATTCGCTTCGTCGAAATTCAAATCTGAATAATTAGATAGTTGGGTCAACGACAAGTCCACCATACACGGGGGTCAACGCGGATCATAACTCCAGTGATGCCGTTTGTAAGGTGTGCGCATTTGAACCCCATTTTGTTCCTGTCAGTTTCCGTTCAAGGTTGACACGAGAGCTAGCCTTCTTTGCAGGTTCATCCAGTTTGCGGTTGGCATCGTGTGTGCTCAGCTGAAATACACACACTTTCGTCTTTCCTGGATTTGGTTGAAGACGCCAACGACGGAAGTATTGATTCAGTACTTCAAGATCAATTTTGAGTTTTACTTCCAATTTTGAAGCCGTGTTGCGGCGTCAGTTTGTTGATATTTACGGGGAGGGCCAGCAGTTAACTGGCTATCAACTTCCTCAGGGCAATAGGGCAGCAAACGAAAAATTGAAAATTCCGTTTCAAGAGCAAAAAAAATTTCACGTTCTTCTTTTGCAACGCCTACTATGATATATCATGCCTTGAACTGAGTTGGCTATGCGTAGGGCACTCTATACTAGGAACCCGAAAACCGGGATCCCGGAAGATTTTTCAATACCGAAATTTCGGTTTTGATTTGGCTCAAAACCGGTTTTTTCGGTTTTGAGATTAAGAAAAAGCAACTACTTTATAAACCATTTGTGCATTATCAATCATGGACTCATTTTGAATCTCTTTTGAAATAAAATATGTATCGGGACTGTTCTCCGTTTTACGCATGAAAATAAAAAGAATGTAACATAACATAACATAAGATACAGTGATCTCACATATGGAAGTTTTCTAGTTTTAAATAATTTAGAATTTTAAATTAATTTCCATCAGGCACCATCAGTGGAAAATATTAATTATAATAATATACATATCGACTGTGAAAAGGAAAAATTATATAGCCCTTAATATTTATAAATAGTTTTTATAAAATAATCTGGATTGTATACAACTTAATACGCGCTCTATCAAAACGATGTAAATTTTAAATATCAAAGTCGTGTATAGATGTACGTTTTAAGTTTAAAAACGACGTTTTGCAACCAAGAAAAAAGGCTTATACCTAATCAATGTTATTGGTATTTATTAAACAACTCATTAAATTAAAAAAATACTGAGGAAATATAACACCAGCTTTAATAACCAGAATTTTTGAAAATAATTTTATGTCAATGATTTGATATAAGTCCATAATATACTAGTCATCTAAATAATCAATAATTTAGCATGCCTGATATTTTTTACTACATTACATCTGGTCTTTATGTGGAGAAAATAACGATGTGACATGCTCAATATTCAATGATGAGTCGACAAATGTCGAGGTTCCTTCTAGGTCATGCCAATATCATCAAGTCCATTAATTATTGAAGATTATGTAGATAATATCTGCCAGTCTTCTAAGACGCCAGAAGAATAGTGAAAACGAGATCGAGGATGTCTCAAGACATTCACGCTTTTTTCCATGTCTAGCATTACTGAATGACTCATATGATACCAGTTGATATCGACTGTGAAAAAAAAGGACCCAACCCTCACAGAAAAAGTTTTACAGGAGGCACCAAAAAAGTATATTTAATAATTTTGTGTGATTTTAAATGGACATAATTTTGAAGTACACGAAGACTAAAACTGGTGTATTATTTACACAATCTGATGTTAACTTAATTAGTTGTTTTAAGAAAAGCCGATATGAATGATTCAGTGGAATTCATTTTTCTTGGTGGCAAATTTGACAAGCCATTTTTTTTTCAAACTGAAAAGCCGAATTGAGATACATAGCATTTACAGCGTACAGTCTTTTTCCAAAATGTGCATTATGTTGTATATATTGTGATTATTGAAATTAGATTTTGAAAAAACTGGAAGTGACGTCTTTTTTCAAATAACTTATTAAGCTTAGAATTATTATTCAAATACGTTTTTTATGTTGTATTATCTTGGTATCGATTGTGGATAGGAAAAAGGGTGTAACCCTCAGTTTTTTAAAAAAGCTTTATTCGATATTCACTTACAATATATATGAAATGGGAAATTAGTATGAGTATAAGTTTGAAAAAAGGGCCAATGAAATTTGTGGTCAGAAGAAAAGACTTCCACCACATCAGTTTTATTGATTATTCTTCAATGAATTAGAAGCGGATTGTTTAAATACATCACCACATTTAGTTTACGTCTATTTGATTTTCTGACTTTGGCTCAAAATGATTAAATACACGTTATTGTGCTTCATCTATTTTTTTCTGTGTGGGTTACGTCATTTTTCCTTTTTACAGTCAAATTTATACTTATTCAGATCAAAAATAAAGCAATTAAATCTATTTGTTGAAAATAGTATATTTTATAAGATACCTAATGTCATAGATGAAAGCTTGTGATTGAAAGATAAATAACCAGATACGCCAAATTGCTACCTATGTGTAAATACTCTTGAATTAATAAACTCAGAGCAAAACAGGAAAGGAGGAAGCGAAAAGGAAAATTAAAAACACGTGTAAAAGATAAAGTACCCCTGATTCAAGTATTATAATTACAGACCTCCCAAGCCCTCTGCATAATTTAGTAAACGAGATATGAGAAGCATTTTAGTGACGATATATAACACGTTATATATATCGTCGAAAGGTTATGTAAGATATATAACTAGATGTATAATATATAGTTAAAATAAAACAAAAGACAGTCAGCACGATGCTTAAAATTAGTGTATTACTTTAATTTAAACTAATGACAAGATAAATTACCTTTGTTGTATATTTATGATACAATTTTTTTTAAATATAATTCGAACAGGCGTAACAGTTATTGCATTTGTTTAATTAACTTACATGATTAGAATAGGTTATAGAAATGCAAGTGTAGTTTTATTGGAACTGAATACACATTTAAAAAGGGTATTAGAGGGTTCAAAATCTTGAGCGTCAGAAAGTTGGTATCAATTTGTTTCCCAAAATATTCCATCACACAATCTCCCAATCAGAGTCAGTTTGATATATGTAATTTAATATAATAAAGATGAAATTGTGTAAGTTTCCTCATAAATATATTAAATTAATTTCCTTTTGCTCCTACAAACATATTTACTTAAAAAACAACTAGATCTGGTAGTGCCAAACTATTTTTTTTAAATTTTTGAAATTAAGCACAATAAACAAAAACATACTACATACAAGACACACAACAGCTTAAAGCCAGCGCTACGATTGCAGAGCGACGGCAACAGAGATGCAAATAGTTATAAATAGGTGAGTGAACAAGTGAGAAAGTTCAGGAGCGCAATAACATGCTGGCGTCACAACATCTTGTTCACTTTCTCACTCACCTAATTATAGCTGTTTTGTATCTCTGTTACCGACGTTCTGTTGTCGTCGCGACTATCGCAACGCCGCTCTAAGAATGTATATGAGGGGGGTATTTTTAAAGCAAACTTATTCTACTTTTAAATACGTATTTTTTGGAAAAATAGCCACATACAATGTTAATTTTTATTTTGATATTTTTTAAATTGTTGATTTTCATAATTAAAAAAAACTTCATGAATTATTAATTAATAATCTTTGTACAAAAACAATTTTGCTCTTACGTGCTTCAAATGAATACTTATTATTTTAAGCCTCCGTTTTGCAAGAAGTCTCACAAACTTCATCTGAATTCTTTATGTTATTTATTTTGTTACCGTACATAAACAGCTGAGATAAATTTACAAATCGGGCGTGGCCACAAGCGTTCCACGGTCGTTGGACCGAATAACTTGTGTACTGAGTTATTATAAAAAACGTTTTTACTACAAGTGGACCGGTTTTTATTGTAAAGTGAAAGTGTGACAGAGATAACTGTTTATTATTGTTGAATAAAACTATTTGAGCTGCCGATATTGATATCGGTTTCGATAGCCGTGATCGTCTAGTGGTTAGGACCCCACGTTGTGGCCGTGGTAACCCAGGTTCGACTCCTGGTCACGGCAATGGATAAATCCATTGTCATGGCGAAACCATATTTTTTTTTGTATTTAACATGTCTGCCCCAACAGAAGAAAGTATGAATTTTCACACTTAAAAGATTTGAACCTTTAATCTCCAGCTTGGAAACGCGCTTACTAACCGGTCAGCTACTAAACTTTTATTTTATTACTGAAAACATATAGGCTCTTTTCATCTGTCAGTACGCTTCTTTATTATGCTACTTTTTTAACCATGTCCACTCTGAAAGTGGAGCATATCGACTGTAGAAAAGAAAAAGGAGATAACCCTCAGTTTTCTCAAAATAGTTTTTATTCGATAATAACAATGAACACCACCTGGTATACGTTGTATTAAAAAGGTGTAGGTTTGAAATGTCGAATTGACGCACATATTTAGCTTTAAAGTTTGAAAAAAGGATGGCCAGTGAAATAAGCAACTGGGAAAAAGCGCTTCCGCCTCATCAATTTTATTGGTTTTGATTAATTAGCTTATTAAATTAATATCATATCGATTAAATAAATACCAGATCTAGTTTTTATACACATCAAGATTATATCAATTTAACGTTTTGACTTTGGTCCAAAAACATTAAATAAACTTGCTTTGTGTCTCCTGTAAAAAATTTTCTGTGTGGGCTAAGTCCTTTTTCCTTTCTACAATTGATATGGATCTACACAGTGCGAAGACATGCTGTTCTGAAAGTAGAATGTACGGATCTCCACAATGTGAAGACATGTCTTGACTGTTTATTTTTCACGTGAATTGGTTTCTAGACAATTTCTCAACCCAATGGGCACTTAGTCCTGCATTTTCAGATTTTTTGAATTCAGCAGATTTGGAAAACTAACCTCTATGCCATAGGTCTAAATTTTCCATTTTTATACCATGTCCGCTCCCAACGTGGAGCATATGGATTTATACAGTGTGAAGATATCCACTCCGAAAGAGGAGTATACAAATCCCCGCAATGTGAAGACGTCTTGACAGATTATTTTCCATGAGAATTGTTTGTCAGACAATTGCTCAAACTAATGGGCATTCGGTCGTCGGCGTCCCGGAATGCCACTAAATACTATCTATAGAATATATTCGGTGGAGTTACGGGATGCAGGTATGACCTGGGAGGACGCAAGAATACTGGCGGGCGACAGGGACTCTTGAAGGCGGCTCGTGTCCATATGCTCCAAATTAGGAAGCGAATGTGGAAAAAGAAGAAGAAGAAGACAGATTGAACGAATGACATATGGAACTAAAATCTACCAGAAATCGAAACCACATTCCTCCGATTAATAGGGGCGCACGCTACTAACTACGATATCGGGAAGACAAAATCTTCCATAGTCCAAACAATATCTTTGACGTCGGATTGCACAAATGGACGAGTAACATTTATGTTGAATGTATATTTACGACAGTGTTAATAAATTATAATATATTCTTATGATATAAAATAAATATAACATGACAATACAGCGCCTAATTAATATCAACTTAGTATCGTATGTAACGATACGTATGTATTACAGAAGTAAATATGAATTTACTATCAATTTTAGAAAATCAATTTCATATCATAATTAGGTAAAATATAACAAATTTGATAACAATAGCTTTCTCTATATTTTTATATAACTATATTTGATTAAGCAAGCATATTTTAGTAAGCTAATTATAAGTATTCATATCGAAAAATCGCTGTAAAAGTTATTTTCTACCTGACCAAATGGAAAGTTGGATGGTCCTAATGAGATTACATTTTATAAGAAAAGTTCTTGAAAGTTCGTGCAAGTTTTTTTTTAAAATTGAAAATCGCTTGCAATAAATCAAATCCCACCAAGACATTTTGAAAAATTACCTACAAAACGGAGCTTTTTTATCGTTTACTGCTTTATTGTACTTAAGCTTGAAAAAAACTCTCAGTTATGAAAGTTATCATAATAATTTACTATACTTAATATATTAAGAAAATATACATCTTTTCTTATTTACCGGTAAATTTAATTCATTATGCTTTTATTGTTTAGTTAATTTTCCTTTCATTAACTGTTTTAATTTGTCTGTTGTTTTTGTTTGTCTCCCCGGTTAGCGTAGTTGGTATCGTGCGCGCCTAGCGATCCGGTAATGCTGATTCGATTCCCCATCTGGTCGGATTTTAAAAATCTGAAAATAAGGACTGGATTGGGTTGAGTAATTGTGTGACAAACGATTTTCGTGAAAAATAATCTGTCAAGACCGTCTTCACATTGCGGAGATCCATATACTCCACTTTCAGAGTGGATTTATTTACACTGTGTGAATTCTATATGCTCCACTTTGGGAGAAAACATGGTATACAAAAAAAACTCTTTTGAAGACGGTCCCTATCTAACATACCTATTTACACGACTTAAAACATTGACTCCATTTTCAAGACTCATGATATTGTCAGCTGCGTATTATCAGAATTGTTTTGTAATATATCATAAAGATAGAAAATAAATGTATGTACATGAAAAGGCATGGCCAAGGAAATGCACAATTTTCTTTTATTTATTTAAATGTAATTCCTCGAAAATTCAAATTCTTATTGAAATGGCCAAAGTCAATTATACGAGCGTTGATAAATAATGATATGTGAATATAACCATACATAAATAGTTACATATGGGAAAAAAATTAAAAATGAAAAATTCAAATCGACTTCACTTTAACGCTTTAAAATATTGCGTCGATTATTTAAGATTCTATTTATATTTTCGACACTTTTTATTAATGTTTGTAATTTTTATTCATTATCATCATAACTTTTACTATAACCATATTCAGACCATGGCCATTTCAGATTCAGTAGCCTAATAAAGATTGGCCCAAAATTAGCTGACATTTTAAATTTTCCGGCAATTTTCAAAATGTCCACATAATAACGGTAAATTTAGAATGTCAGTTAATTTTGAGACGTCCCATACCTTCTGACATGCATATCTTCAATTATTTTATGAATCCATGTAGCCCGAATTCACCATTTTATATATATAATATACGCCGCGATTTATAAATGATTTTAAAATATAGGGCGTATGTAAATTCAAGACTTCAAATCACCATAGTAATACTCTTCACTTCTTTGGATGAATATGCACATATAAATGACGTTATATGAAACTGTAATACTTTCATTATATGAGAGAAAACTTCAAAGAAAAATTACATATTTTTCATATTCTGTGCATATATGAAAACCCCAGAAATTTCAAAATTAGAACGTTTTGGACAACATAAAGCGAAGTATGTGATGAAAATTTCGTTATTTTCAGGAGAGTAAAATGAAAAAAATATGAAACTCCACCGTGACAGTGATTTTCACTGCCGTGACCAGGAGTCGAACCTGGGTTACCACGGCCACAACGTGGGGTCCTAACCACTAGACGATCACGGCTATTGGAGCAGTTGTTATACAGTAAATGAAATTACAATATCTTCGACGCATTCGATTGGCATTGAATATTCATTTAAATTGAACCATGTGTATCAATATTATTATTGCATACAAGAAAAAAATACATACAATACATTTGACGTACTAATATGGCCTGTTTGTTTTTAATTAATAAATCAAAGCTTATTGAAATTTTTATACTTTTATAAATACTTTATTGTAATTCGGGTATATTTCAATGTTGGTAAGGAAAATTTGCAAAATCTTACGGCGAACGAGAAGGTCTCTTCTCGACAAGGCTAGATATTAACAGGGTATAATTAGTTAGACTAGGAATCACGCACACTCTAGTGAACGCCAACCAACGTCTTGGGAAGCCGCTCCTGGGACATTTCTGGCACTTATGAAGAATGCCTCACGTTCGTTACGCCACGGTACACGCTCCCATAACGGGTGTGAAAAATTGGCGGGTGGTGGAGGGGAGAGTAAGTTGGTAATGGATTTAGTGTTTTTTAAAGTATCATTTAAATCCGGACTGGGCAACTCACGGCCCGCGGCGTTCTTTTATGTTGCTGGGGGTCATAATGTCTAATATGACCACATTTAGGTCTATATAGACTAATTTTAATATGTCTAATGAGTTTGTATAAGTTGTGCGATAGTCTTAAATTATTCGAAAATCAAAATTACAGTTTTAAAATTTACTTAACGGTTTCTATTTACATTTGCAGCTAAAGTATATAGGACATTGTTATAATTCATAATCTTTATGAATATTTTTTTCCATCTTCTACAATAGTAAGAAATCACAAGATGCTATATCCAGTGAATGCGGAGGCTGGGGCATCATAACGATTATTTTATTATTTAAGCCAGTTGAAACCTTATAAAAGGTTTATTTTGGCTAAACAGTCAAATACATTTAAAAAAAAGAAAGTATTTAATTTACATTAACATTTAAATCTTAACATTTATTTAAAAAAATAAAAACCTAAATATATGAAACAATATTTGGAGACCCTGAGTGGCATTGAAAAAGGTTGTTGAGACTTAAGTCTGAGTAAACTTTTTAATAAGACAACTTTGAGTGTCATAGAAATGCTACACAGCTAAAAAATGTGATTGATATATTTATTTTCCTTTCCATATTTACACACTAGACTATTAATAATCCCAACACGTGCTAAAAATCGTAGTAGCCTCTTGCTCTACAACGGTTAATAGTAACGATAAAATCACGGGGGAGTCTTTTGGTGGCGTACTACGATGTGTTTTGTATTATCTGGTGAAAATTTTATTGATTAATGTAGATATAAAAGTTATCTATCTTAAAGCTCAAACGAAACTTAAATATATTCATCTCTTTCCATATAGACAGTGTTTGAGTGATGGGCTTTAGTTTTCTTATATATTTATAAAAGGTGTAAAGTCATACCCTAATTGTAAGTGATCGATTTGGTAATGTTGGATAAGGATCGTCGTTAAGGGTTGATGGTATTATTTTTATGAGACTTTAATGGTGCTTTCAGATAAAACATTTAACCAACGATGCTCAGAAATTGTTGAGATATTTTCTCTTATACGACTTCGGCATTTTTTTACTGGTAAGAAATAATACATTTAATCTTGACTGAGAGGAAAAAAAATTTATCCTTAATTTTTTATTCCAAATAGCTTTTTATACTCATAATATACACAACTCAATACACGTTCTATCAAAGCGATGTAATCTGAAAATACTGAATCAGTATTTTTATTTAATTTTTAAGTTTGAAAAAAGGATAGCCTTTGAAATTTGCGACTAGGAAAAAGGAATTCTATCACGTGAATTTTATTGATTCTTCTTAAATAACTAATTTAATTAATATTATATTATATAAAAGAACATGATTTTTACCCTTCATGCATTTTAACACTGTGTGTATTCAATATTTTAATTTGGGCCCAAAATCATTTTTTGAGCCTCCTATAAAAAAAATCATGTGTGGCTTACGTCTTTTTTCATTTCTACACTAGATATCGACCGTGAAAAAGAAAAAAGTCGTAAAGTATGTTTAAAAAAAGAAGGGGCCTATAAAATTTGTGTCCACTAGAAAAGACTTCCAATAAATCAGTTTTATTGGTTTTTATTCAACGACTTATCAGTATATTCGATTAATGAAACTCCACTCTTAGTTTGCGTCCACCTCGAAGTTACGTCTATTTGAATTTCTGACTTTACCCCAAAATCATTAAATTAAATACACGTTTTTGTGCCTCGTGTAAAATTTGTTCTGTGTGGCTTACGTCCTTTTTTCTTTCCACAGTCGATACAATATTGTATGATATAAAATTGACGGATAGTAAAGTTGACTTAATAAACGTAATAAATTTTTATTTTAAAAAGTACTTGCAATGATTCAAAATAAAGTTATTTAAGGCGTAAATCACATATTCTTTATAGTTGAGAAATACTCAAAATATATAAATTACTGATTTTTGTTTAAAACGCAAGAACTATTACCACTGTATATTTAACAACGTAACCTAAATTAAATAAATGATTCTGATTAACCATTTAATTTTTTCTTTCGTATCTAAATCGACACAGTCAATTCATCGAGAAATATATATTATAAAATTATTCCACCATTCATAAAGAGCATTAATTTCAATACTGGTTTGCGTCTTTGCTATAATTTTTATTTATTGCTCGAAGTCATTGTCCTCGTTTTATCATTTTTGTCGTTTGCATGATAAAGTGTTTTCAGGATTTTTCCCGTTTATTATTCCGATAGCGTCCATAGTGATATTTTTTCATCTTCGTTATATATGTTCATAGATAGATGATATTATTGGGCCTGTTATATAACAGTATGCAAGAAACTTCTATTTGAAGACAAGATTCTTAAATTATAGATCACGACATAGTACAATATAAAGTTTAGTATGAATGAGATTGGTTAATTTATTACTTAAAATTTATTGCAAATTTGAAAAAAATAAATAATTTCTAACTATAATTCTAAATTTGAACGTAGAAAGAAGCTTTTGCTTAAAGATTTAGCGTAAATTATAATTAACCTTGTGTTATAATATCGTTTTTTTTCAGTTTATGTGAAAAAGTATTTCAAAACACTATTTCGCTTAAAGAATTATTAATACGGTCAAAATTTTAATGAAAATACTTCTTAAATTTTAACTTATTTAAAAAGAATGTGAAATTATATTGTATAATTAAAAAAATTTTGAATACGAAATAGCATAAATAATTATAAAAGCATTTAAACAAAGTGCAAATGTATAATATCAGACTAATATCTTAGGAAACATGTTGGCTTTGTAAACTTTTAGTACCTTAACGTTAATCACGTAACTAAAACAATTATTATAATGAATTCATCTTTAACCCTTTGAGTAGTATGGACTTACATGTACGTCTGTACGCTTTGTTGCCTTATTTTCAAAACCATTATTTTATTTTTTAATAAAAATACTCGATCGATGTATAAATGATATGTAAAAGTCATTAAATTATATTATTTATTTATAGGCTAGAAAAAAATACGTGATCATTACGAAAAAAATGAGTAAAAAAAAGTTGCCCTGAGCATTGAAAAAATGCCTTTTTGATAATTATTATATTGTATAAAGAAAAAAAAGATTATTTATATTGTCAAATAAAATCTATTACCCTTCAAATTAGATACTTACCAAGTATATTAAAGCCTTTGTTTTATCATTTCGAATTATTTAATTTTTGTAAAATGCACAGTGATTCGTCTGCAATATATCCATTAATATAAAATGTAATATCATATTGATAAAGATTTTTGTTCAGCTAAAAATTTGTTGCAGGACTGGATACCCATTGGGTCGAGCAATTGTCTGACAAACGATTCTCGTGAAAAATAATCTGTCAAGTCGTCTTTGCATTGCGGAGATCCATATGCTCCACTTTGGGAGCGAACATGGTATAAAAAAAAAAGTAAATCCGAAAAATGCACGTTTTTATGCCCATTGGGTTGAGCAAGTGTTTGACAATCGTGACAATCACTTCCATCGAGATCCATAATTATATATTCCACTTTTGGAAAAATTATGGCACAGTTTTGTACAGATCTATATAAGTACATTTTTATGTCATCATTTTTTATTGTTTTTGATTGATTTTGGAATTTATTGCAGGCAAAATTAATCGAATTTATGGTTTTATAAAATGCAGATGTATTTTAAATGCAGTGCATGTGTATATATATAGTGAATATATATTTGAAATAAAGTTATATCATTAAACCATGAATATACAAAAGCTTTTAACTCAGTGAACATAAGCCACCAAATATGGTTAACTTTATCACTTTGTTTTTAACAGAACATTCTAAAATTTCCAAGTCGAACTTTAAAATTTTCACATTTAACTTTTAATGGAACAAGCACTCGCTATGAATTTAATTTTTATAACATATTATAAATTTATTCAATGATTTGAATTTAAATTTAAATCCATAATAAAATAAACAAGTCTTATATAAATATTTTATTATCTAAAATATAATACGACATCTATTGATATCAATCCAATTTAATCAGTTTGAACATTAAATAAAAATTGCAATTATAGCGCTTTATTATTGCCTGTGTAAGTGAGCATATAAATATCATAAGTGACAGTATAAATATCATTAGTGATTACATTTCTTTATAATTAGTATCAGTTTATTGTCTCATTAATATTTCATCTATGCTACAGAATTCTATGGTATAATACTTAATTGTTACAATCTGTAATTACGTGGTTTTCTACTATTTTTAGTTATCGAAATATATTAGAAATTATTTTTCATTAACGTTATTTAGTTTGATCTAATGTAGATGTAATAATTTCACATTAATATGTCTTATTATAATACTACACTATTTCTTTTAGAATAATTTCGTCGTCAGCATTTTCTTAGGATACATCAGTTAGTATGTTTTGAATAATGAAGAAATGAAGTAGAATATTTTAAATGTAAACATAAGTCCAAAAATACGTTCACCGTAAAAATAAAAGGACGTAACCCACAGATTAAACATATAGAAGGCACATCAATGTATATTTAATAATCCTGGATTAACCATCAATTTCTTCAGAATAAGTTTTTGTATAATCGCAATGTATATAACTTAATATACGTTTTGTCAAAAAAATATAATCTGTAACTGTCAAGTTAGTGTCTAAATTTTGTTTTCATGTTTGAAAAAGGGTGGATTGTATAAATTTGCAACCAGTAAAAACGACTTCCATCACGTCAATATTACTGTTTTTTCTTAAATTATGTAATAAATCAATATTAGATTGGATAAATTAAGCACCATTTCATGTTGCTTAAAATGGCGTCTTTTTAATATTTTTTATAAGTTTATATCATATTCGCTCCCAAAGTGAAGTAAAATATGGATCTACACAGTGTGTAGATATTCACTCCGAAAGTGGAGTACATGGATCTCCGCAATGTGAAGATGTTTTGACAGACTATTTTTCACAAGAGTTGTTTGTCAGATAATTTATCAAACCAATGGGCATCCGATCCTGTATTTTCGGATTTTTAAAATCTGACAGATGGGGAATCAAACCCGCAATCTCCGGATTGCTAAAAATGCACGCTACCAACTACGCTACCGGGGAGCTTTAAATTTAGTCCTGAATTATTGAATATACTTTTTTGTGCCTCCCATATTTTTAATTTGTGGGTTACGTCCTTTTGGTTTTTACAGCCGATATGTAGTCTTACTGTTGCAATGAAAGATAACCAATATATAATTTCAAAACTTCTTAACTTGAAGCGTGATAATAATTCAGAATGCATCTTGGTTTTATTAACTGGCGCTTACAAAGTTTTAAGCAATCTTGAAAAGTTTATTTTAAAAGTGCACTTCATTTCCTGAAATCACATTTGGAAAAAATTTCTTATTCTATGAGGCTGTTGCAATTTTGCTTCAGTAAATTGTAGATAACTTTCTCAATTAATACTTTAAATTTCCGCATAAGCAATTATATTCTGTACAATATTTAAAACAGAAAAAAAATCCTTGACCTAAATCAGTATTTCATTTATAAGATATACATGAAAGGACTTATATTTCTTGTCTTTCCCGTGGCAAAACACGACAGTCGGATATTTCATTCTTTGTAATATATTTAGGCTAAGAAAAATCACTCCAGTAAAATTTCCACTTATACAAATAACTCTGCAAAAAACTCAACCTTTTTCATTAAAGTTGTATGTGTTCACTATACAAATGGAGAATGTATTCTCTAAAATACTCATGTCTGTTTTCTTTGAATAGATTATTTATGTAGTATCAGCAATTTAAGAATTAAATTACAAATGTTGTACATTTTTAAAGTTATTTTAAGAGAAATGTAATTTGAGACGAGACGGCTGACAAATACTTGTTCATTTGTTATTAAATATTTTATTTATTAACAGTCTGCGTATTTGCGGTTATTTTATTTTAAATGTATATTTTTGTATACAAAGATTTTCCAAGTACTGAATTGATATTAAAAAATTTGGACTATAAAAATGATATTTACAATGTCAAATAGTATGTATACTAAAAATAAAATTTGAGTAATAGTTTATTTACGTTTGTTTTATTTCGTATTTTTAGACTTGACATTATATCATCATATAAAAATATGTATCAGAAAACTATTGAAATTAGTTATCTTTCATGTTTGAATTTAATACAGTATATTCCAATTTATTTCAACTTTAAAACGTATACACATACATATAATTTTAATGTTGTAATATGAAAGGGTTCTTCAAGCATAATAAATATTCTATGCCATACCGCCTTAAAAACATCTTTATTTAAGTATAGAATACAACCTTGGATTTGAGCTTTTTTATCCTGAAAAATTCACCTGAAAACTCTTTAAGTATAGAATATAACAATATTAAACACGATATTACTACTTGTCATTTCTACAAAACCATTTTCTTAGAATGAGTTTCATTTAAACATAATTTATATTTCATAAATTCTTTACTTAATTTACATTCAAATAAATTTCTTATTACTGTGACAAAGTAAATACTGTGGAAAGAAAATACGACGTAATCCTCAGTTTTTTAATATACCCTATTTTTAAAAATCATAACGTTTACAACCTAACCCGAGTTTAAAAGAATGTAAGCCTGAAAATGTCGAATTAGTATCTTAACTTAGCTTTTAAGTTATAAATAAAGATGACCTGTCAAATTTGCCACCTGAAAAGGGGACTTTTACAACATCAATATTATTGGTTTTTTTTAAAACGTATTAAAGTAATATTAAATAGTGTATATGAAACACCAGTTTTAGTCTTCGTGCACTTAAAGGTTGTGTTTATTTAACATATTGTCTTTGGCCCAAAACCACTAAATACATGTTTTTTGTGACTCCTGTAAATTTGTATGGTTCTGTGTGAGTTACGTTTTTTTCCATCCTAAGGTTTACATGAAGTAATATGTGCAAAATATTTTATTTTATGCAAAATGTTACGTATAGCTGAGATTGTGAAATAAAATTCAATATATGATTCTCATTTTTGCAAAAGGTATTACATAAATTTAATGTCATTATTATGAGTACAAAATCTTACTAGCCTGAAAGCTAGTATAATATGAGAAAGCTCGTCGCAAAATGACAAGACAATTTCCAAAGAACCAAAGCTTTACAAAGCGCGCTGCAAAGAGGTTTCTTTGTAGAATGATATCACGCTTATACGTCTTGGAGGATTATCTGTATTTGAAATGCATTCAAATGTATATTATAAACATCTCCAAGTATTGTGTGCTGTTTTGGAGAATGCTATATTAAAAAATATATTTAATGTTACAAAAATCCAAGCAGTCCATGTAAGTATAGAACGTTTCAAAATGATCTACCATTTTAACTTACCATTATTTTTCTTTGCTAGAATATTTGCAATTTGTATCCATTGGTTGATTATGTAATTTTTTATAGTTTAAAACGAACGTTAACAAAAGTTCACAAAAATTTCAATTTTGCTTTAGCCGCAAAAAACGGTGGCGAATTAAAACAGCATCTTATTTGGAAATTATTTTTTACAATATTGGATTACATTCTAACATCAAGTATGAATTTAAATAATGTTTTTGTTTTACATAAATTTCTAGTATTTTTAGTGTATTCTATGAGATTATGAAGGTAAAAAATAGTTTACAAACCTTCAATTATGTTTTTACATATTAAAAATAAAATATAAACCAATAAGAATATTTGACTTAAAAA
>JAGVSQ010006681.1:6022-16081 GCA_022683975.1 Rhyacophila evoluta | reverse complement strand
ACTAGTATCATAAAATCAATCGAATTGGATATGCCGATTTGTAAACAATACTCTTCTAATTCCAAACAACGAACAAAATAAACTGAAAAAAATTCCGATTTCGCAAGAATGTGTATAACATTAACACATGCGGCCGCTTTTATTTTGGAATCAAAGGAACACTTGAGAACGAATTTGAAGGCATAGGACTGATTTATGCATTTCTATGAATAGCAATATAAATAATCGTAGGACCGGAATATACGTATGTAATTCAAATAACGTTGGTATGTGTGTAACGGTAGCATCTATCATCCATATCCGTCCTTACACCTGGTCTTAACCAGACGTATGCCGGATCTCTGACATATAGAAGCGATCTATTTTATTTGATGGGAATGTCAAGAGTGTTATTATAAATTACCCAAGACTTAGGTTACCACGCACTCAAGGCGCCGATGTTAAAATAAATATAATGGAAAAGGGGTAAATGAAAAAATTGAGACTTATTTGGTCAAGCAATTTATGCGAAGAGACCAAACTTGGTAATTTCGTGATACTTGAGGAAATATATGATCAGATAAATACAAGGAGTTTTTCAATGTGCCATTATTTTGGAACTGGAATATAAATGAGATATTCTCTATCCGTTTTTTAAATAAAATACATATTTTAAAATACATATTTTGAGATACTCGAGGAAATATATGATTGGATAAATAAATACAATGAGTTCTTCAATGTGCCATTATTTTGGAACGGGATTACAAATGAGATATTTTTGATCCATTTTTTAAATAAAATACATTCAAAAAAGACACAAATTGAATTGATTTTCTGCACATACATGCCCAATTAGAATCTGACTTCGAAGCATATTCAATTTCGAAACTAAATCCAAAGAGCATAATTAAATCAGTCTTCTGCCGCGCCATTGAGTCACGAATCATCATCGATCGCTCATCCCCCGGTGTATTAAAGATGACAGCATACCCCTTTTGAGCTCCAAGCGACACACACACCACTCCCCGTCGCATCGTAATTAGATTGCCGAACGGATCCATTTTGCGCATACGTTCCACGGGGGTTAATGAAATTGACTTCGAACCAGCCCGTGTCCCAATGTTAATAATCTGATACCTCCGATATTACAGTCACGGACCATACCCTTAATTCTAGATTTTACTTAAGCGTTCTACATTTTTCTAAGCTGGAAATCAGTCAGTAATAATTGCATAACTAATTGAACTCCAACGAAGGTTCAAAGCAAACATCTTCTAAGTATTGAAAACAGATGTCTGCGGCGGATTCGTAGAATACGGTGGTATGATTTATCCATAACGAGGAGATAATATATCTGACCATACAGCCACTAATCAAGCTGCAACGTTGGACCTGGCTCGGCCACATGCTGCGAACGTGTCCCGGAAGGCCGCTAAATACTATCTATATAGTGTATTCTTTCTGTATATCTCGCCGCTTAGCGTAGTTGATAGCGTGTGCGCCTAGCAACTCGGGAAATGCGTATTCGATTCCCCATCTGTCGGATTTTTTAATAATCTAAGAATTCAATCTGGATGCCCATTGGGTCGAACAGTTGTCTGACAAACGATTCTCGTGAAAAATAATCTGTCAAGACGTCTTCACATTGCGGAGATCTATATATTCCAACTGCGGAGCGGATATCTTCATACTGTATAGATAGATCCATATGCTCCACTTTGGGAGCGAACATGGTATAAAAAAATAATATATTAGGCGGAATCACAGAATGTATGTATATCCTGGGAGGCACCAAGAATACTGGCGGGTAAAAGAAAATTTTGGATAAGGCATAATGTCCACATGCTCCATTTAGGGAGCGGATATCTAAGAGAAAGTATAGCTCATCAAAAGTTGCGTTGGCCTCCACTTCCACCGTTGTTTACGCGTTTCGCGTGGCATAACGAATGTGCAAGCCTTCTTCTAATTAATAATATTGCCAAGTACTGAATTAAAGACAGGCAAGAAGAATAAAATTGTTGAATTATTAATACTCACATTTGTTACCTGGTATCGTCTGGGATATATTAAACTCATTATTTATTGAAATCCATTTTATTCATCTTGTTGTCATAAACTTATTTCAATACTTGACTTCATACAATCTCTTTAGTCTCTTGCTGGTGGGTGACAATGTATAAAGTTGAAAGTACAACAGTTCACCTAGAAATGAAAATTTAAGCTACATGTAAAAATTTCACGTTGCTACAGCTCACCGTTTGGGAGAAGGTCCTGTAACGGACAGACATACACATGTATTTTCTGTTTCTTTTTTCAATACATGTAGAGATATAAAAACATATGGATCGAAAGTGTTTGTACAAGACGCTAGATTTGGTCTTGGACACATTGCTCAATGGAGCCAGTTAGTTAGAGAACATTAATGTCGCCAATTTGATTCATCCACTCTCGAAAACGATTCCCAGACTTCCTCGTCGGCATCCCACCCACTCAGCCTTTAGCGCATGTTGCGCACTTCAAAGCAAACCGCTCGGGGGTAATGAATAATGACGCGTGGGCGAAACCGGTCCTCGTACGACATACGCAGCCTCTGCGACTTCCGTTGGCGCCTTTTCAGAACCGTCACATTAATCCGATTAAAAATATTAAAAATTGTTTTTTTAATCTTTTAAGATTACTGTCGTATTACGTATAACATACGAAATTATATCTTCCACGTGAGCGAGAATAAGTCAACATCGGTCTGTATGCCCGGTAACTAACAGAAGAGTCGAAAACACCAGCTGTTTCAGATTCGATCCCCCATCAGATTTAAAGAATCCAAGAATGCAGGAGTGGATGCCAATGGGGTTGACCAATTGTCTGACAAACAATTCTCGTAAAAAATAATCTGTCAAGACGTCTTCACATTGCGGAGATCCATATACTCTACTTTAGGATTGAATATCTTCACACTGTGTAGATCCATATGCACCACTTTGGGAGCGAACAACGAATATCTATTTGGGAACAGGTGAATGCGGGGAATTTTGGGGATACGGTGGTGTGGATTTGTTCAAAATGATAAGGTAATAGAACAGAATATGAAGCCACTTATCACTGACAAAGTGAAGTTACGACGCTGGACCTGGCTCAGCCACACATTGCGGATGCCTCAAGAGAGTCTGAACCTAACCTGACTATTCTTCATACCGACCGGTTGTAGGCGTTCCACAAAGCTGCTAAATACTATGTACAATATATAATGTATTCGGCGGAGTTACGGGATGCAGGTATGACTTGGAAGGGCGCAAGGATACTGGCAGGCTACAGGGATGTAGCGGATGTAGCGTAGAGAAACGGATATGTAAGAAGAAGAAGAATATCTTTCATCAAAGTGAGACTGATTAATTGTTCATAATCTCAAAATACCTTTCTTATTGCACGTACAGTGAAAGAAATTAAAAATAAACCTAAGCATAGAAACTATCCCTGTTGGCATTTCTCGCCATTATTACGAACAAAGTTGTTTAGATTTAAAAAATAAAACGGCGATCAAGTAACGTATTTTTGGTTATTTTTTACTGATAACTACGACTCAAAAGCTTTACATATCCAAATTAGAAAGCACAGATGAGCTTTTTTATTATAAATCCAAAGGCATTCTCAAACTTTCGTAAGGTTAACACTTTTTTTCTCATTTTTATTCATTAATCCTATCAATAAACTATTGTGAACAGTGCCCACCCAAAAACCACATTGTGTTCAGCAACGATCCAGCGCATTATTTATTTTCCTGCTAACGGAAGTACACTGACTCCACTAAACCAAAGACTTTCGAAAGTATTTTGCTATCGTATATAATAAAATTTAACACTGAAATCATTTTCATACCTTATTGCCTTAAAAAAAAAAAAACGTTATGTTTATTCGTTTACGCTACCGAGTAATGCGGGTTCGATTTCCACACCGATTATTTTCCCTGCTATAACATAACCCCATGACTGCTAACCAACGATATATCATGGTTGACGATAACAGCGAAGCTTAGCAAGAACAATCGATTTACAATCTTCCAATAAACAATAAAAGTACTTAGTATATGTGAACAATTATTGTATTCGTCTTATCAAAAATAACTATTTATGACGTAATTTCTGAGTGGGTTTGTAAGATTTTTAAAAACATCGTAGCAGCCAAATGGTTGAACTATTCTTCTTTCAATACCCAATATTCTTACGTCCTCCCAGGTCATACCTGCATCACGTAGCTTCGTCAAATACATTCTATATAGTATTATATTTAGCAGCCTCCTGGAGAGCTAAAAACTGATTGGCTTGAAGAATAAGCAGACCAGGTTAAGTTTCTGTTGGGGCATCCGCAACATGTGGCCGAGCCAGGTCCGGCGTGGTAGCTTCACTCTACCGCACATTCTCTTATTTCTTCGTTATTAAAATCATACCACGGTATCTCCAAAAATACATACACTTTGCTTTCTTAAATATTTAATTTATGGTATTTTTGATATTTTCATGTAATGCCTATTCAATGTACATGTATGCCTTGAACTTTGAAATCTTATTTATCAACATATTTATTACACATTGTCGCCGATATTGCATTAACACATATCTTGAATGTTTGCCATCTGTTGTATTATTGGCACATTTTTGCATAAATACATAGTTAAAGCACGTCACGTACAAATGTGTGTTAATGCAAAAATGTATCAATAATAATACAAGATATCAAAGAAATAAAACTATACTTTACGAAGTGACTTTAAGCAAGATACGTGTTCCTGCAATATTGGCGAAGATATATGAAAAAAAATGTGCCCCAACATAAAACTAAATGTTCAGAAAATATGACAGCAGCACGGCCAGGTCGGAAAGATAAATTAAAATGATATATGGGAAAGTTTTAAATTACACAACCCGCAGGACGGAATCCGAGAAGAATGAATGATGTATTTCTTACGGGTGTAAATCTATTTACCGCACTTCGTCAACAGCTGGTGGGTAAAATCCATGGTAAAATGACAACATTTTACCCTTTTTAACGTTCATGATCGCATACTGTAGGAAGGAAGTAGGACGTAACCGACATAAAACAAATTTTATAAGAAGCGCAAGAGATGTTTAGTTAATGACTGTGGACCAAAGTAAAAATATTAAATAGACACAACCTTAAAGTGCATGAAGAGTAAAACTAGTGTTTTATTTATCTGCCTGAATATTACCGTAATAAGTAATAATAAAAAAAAAAAATTAAAAACTAAATTTAGATATCAATTCGCCAATTTAAGCTTGTATCCTTTTGACAGAACATTATGCTAATCGAAAAAAAGGTATGTCAAAAAATCTAAGGGTTATGTCATTTTTCCTTTAAAGGATCGATTTCGATTTGACACGACACGATTTAACACGGATATGATTTTTAAAATCATTTTTCACTCTTAACGTGGAGCATATGGATGCTTACAATACGTTGATTTGCCTTGCAAAATTTTAAAAATCCTTATGATTAGATGCAGGATTTAAACCCCCATGACTCGGCAAAACCTCGTATACCACACGAATCTTTTTAATCGCTATTACTTCATATAATCCCAGAGTTTTTGTTTGCGTCACTATCAAATTAACATTTTTTTAATAATGACATTAAATAAATACTGAATTTGATTTAATGATACTGAATAAAATAAAATGTTCGCTCCCAAAGTGGAGCATATGTATCTGCACGGTGTGGAGATATCCAATCCGAAAGTGGAGTGTATGGATCTCCGCAATGGGAAGACGTCTTCACAGAATATTTTACACGAGAATTGTTTATCAGACAATTGCTTTCTTTACTCAGTAGTCATTTAGTTCTGCATTTTAATATTTGAATCTGACAAATGTAGGAATCGAACATGCGATCTCCAGTTCCATAGCACGCATGCTAATCTATCGACTATCATTCAATTATATTCTACGTTATAACTAAATGATTTGAATTTGTTTGTGTTATTAAATACAATCATCATCCAATTGCTCAACCTAGTGGTCATCCAGTCCTTTTAAAAAATCCAACAGATCTGGGAATCGGAACCGCATCCCCCGGATTGCTACGCGCGCACGTTTACCTCTACACTACCGGGGAGTATTTTCCAAATGACATTTAATAAGTTATATTAAGTGAGTGAATTAATTCGCCCTCACAGAAAACCTGCAACGCCTTAACACTGGTATACGAGGTCTGGTCGGCGTCTCGGAAGGTCGCTAAATACTATATATGGAATGTTTTCGGTGGAGTTACGGGATCCAGGTATGACCTGGGTGGACGCAAGAATACTGGCGGGTGACAGATTCCTGGAGGCGGCACGAGGTTTCCATATGCTCCACCTACGGAGCGGATATATAATAAGAAGAAGGTATACGGAGTATTGCTTTATCGGAGCGATATGTGAAATGATTCTGTACAAATCCCATCCAATGAACGTTGAAATCAAGTAATAAAATTATTCATACACTTCTAGTATAGAGTTATACGCCAAAATGATGTCGATTAATGAGAAATAGGGTAACCAGACGTTTTAAGACAAGTTAATTTGTTTCAAATACGATTCGCTAACATGTGACGGCATCCGATAATGAAACAAGTCCCAAATGTATTACCGATCAATCTAATTACGTACAATCCGTATAAAGTCAAGCCAAATAATCTGTGCACCACATATGGGCAAACTCTGGCTCGCGGGCCGATTTGGGCCCTCCATTTCTTTTGTACGAACCATAATCTGTTTTATCAAAATTCGCTTTCAATAATAATCATTTATATTCATGCTTGACAAAGCAATACCTCGTATACCTCTCAGCAAAATAAATACAAGAGATGAAAAGAGCTCTCTATGGTCAATATTATTAAACCAAATTCCGACACGTTAGCGTGCGTGCTTCTGATTTTGAGATTGCGGCTTCGATTCGAAAATTTGCTAGATTTTAAAAAATCCGAAAATGCCAGACTGGATACGTAATGGGTCGAGCAATAAGTTGACGAGTATTTCTCAAGAAAAAAAAATGACAGGAATTGTCTTCACATTACGGAGAACCGTATACGGTGGAGCTTTCAATCTTTGCTTTTCAAAGGACCAAAGAAAAAAATACGATAAATCCGAGCGTCTCAAATAATGAATACATATCTATGGCGTTATCTGCAAACCAGCCAACTCTAATTGTTTAAAATGTTCAGAGGCAACAAAAAACTTCGGTCAATATGTATGTTACTGCATGCAGTTGGCTGGCGTGTGCGAATGATTTTACGCATTTCAATTTTGTGCGTTCTGTGGGTGATATAAAAATGAAAGCTGAATAAAATGGCAGTTTTTCAGCCGTGGGTGGAGTTAGCTGGTTTGCAGATTAAGAATCGGTATATATTTCGACTGTGGAAATGAAAAAGGACGTAGCCCACACAGATCAAATTTTACAGGAGCTACAAAAAATGTATACTTAATGATTTTGAACCAAAGTCAAAATACGAAATAGATACAACCTCGAAATGCACGAAGACTAAAACTGGTGCATTATTTACTCAATTTGATAATAATATAATAAGTTGTTTAAGAAAAAATAATCAATTTTATGTGGTGGAAGTTCATTTTCCTGGTCAAAAATTTGGCAGGCCATCATTTTTTCAAACTTAAAAACTGGATTGATATAATAGTTCGGCATTTACAGCTTATACCCTTTTAGTAGAATTAAGTTGTATATATTGTGATTATGGAAAAAAAACTATTTTTTAAAAACTGAGGGTTACGTCATTTTTCCTTCCGACAGGCGATATTCAAATTAAATAGTATTTACAATTAATCTGATACATTAAAATATTATTTCTATAGATTGTAGAAGCTGTTTTCTCTGTAGTTTAAAATTCTTTATCACTTTATTAAAATACACTACTGGACTATAAAACACGAACGACGAATGCAGAAAAGATGCATCGAGTTTCCACAGCATTAAATTACCGTACTGGACATCTTGATACCGTGTAGGTTTATATGCTCCACTTTAGGACTAGATGTGATAAAAAAAAACATCCACTTATTCATTTGGAGCCAGAATTTTTGCCCACAAACTAAAAAAGGCTGCCTATGCCTGCTTAATACGGTAGTGACTTCTAAGCTAGTAACATCCCAAATACAATATACTACTTACAATAGATAATCGTGGTTAGCTGGATTAAGAGAAATCGTTCAATGTGATAAGGGCTATCGTTTAAAATTCCCGCTTGGCGTATAACAAACGGGAGCCTCCAAGCCGCAAATTCGCTGATAACAGACACTTCGCTGATAAGAACTGATAAACCACAATTTCGGCTTATTAATCTGTCACAAATAGTTTATAGTGTTGAATATTGGAGAATCTAAACGTATTTCAATAATTCGTCAATACGGTAGGCCTTATATATTCAATAGGGTTTAATTCAACGGCTTTCCGAGGATTCATTGGCAGTCAGAGATATTCTTCTTCTCATTTGAGTCATATAGTTCCTATATACCATAAGTCCACCATAGGCTAGTCAGAAAAAGCTGGTAAATCAATTTATTTCTTTGGTACTTTACCTAATATTTTATTGGCTGGATTAATAGTTGTTTGGAATAATGTTTAACTCTTTCATTAGTGAGTCAATTTTTCAAGCACAAACGTTTTAAACACTAAAATATTTCACTGCTATCAATTCAACTAATATAATAAAATCAATTGGATATGTCGTGTGTAAAAAATGCTGTTCTGCTTCCAAACAACGATCAAAATAAGCTGAAAAGTTATTCCGAACTGGTAAGAATATGTATAAGTAAAATTTTACCCTAGCTATCCAAATTTAGTGAGTGGATCATATGGATCCCAGCAGTATGTTGATGATCAATCCAGAAATGGAGTACATCGATATTCGTATATGTAATAAATTATTACATGTATACAGAATATTGGCGGGCGACAGGGATTCTTGGAGGCGCCACATGGTGTCCATATGCTCAATTTAAGAAGCGGATATGGAAGAAGAATTAATCTCTTTCATTAAAGTGAGACTGAGTTAAGATTATTATTAAATTTTCATAATCTAAAATGCATAATTTGATACAAAACGTATCTTTTTAACAAAATACCTTTCTTATTGTATGTACAAGTGAATGAAATTTAAAATAAGCCTAAGCATAGAAACTATCCCAGTTGGCATTTCTCACCATTGTCACAGCCTGATGATGCCGAAAGATGGCCTGAATGACGAAAGCACAGTAGCAAATAATGATCGAAAAGAATAAGTAATTGTTTGAATAACTAATGATGGCAGTATACATGCATCATTCACGTATATACTTGATAATGCCCATAGACGAAAACAGGGTAGAAACTAAAAAGTTTTTTTTCAAATGACTATCATTAATACATATAAAGCTTGGTCATACCGGAAAAAATGGATTATAAAATAATAATCGACGTGAAAAGTTTTATTTAAATAATCAATGGTGATAAGTCATTGGTCGAAATAGCCGATGATGCCGCTGTTATGAATCAACGTAAAGTTTGTGATAATGTTAATTTAAATTTTAACAAAACCGCAACTCATTTTATGAATCAGTTTAAATTTCTGACTCGGGTATAAGATATTAACTATCGCCTCACTGTGCTAAAAACCACAGTACTGGACCACAAGCATCCAGTTAACAATGTACGTTTTAAATTCATATTATACAAAATCCGTTTTATCAATTGTTATTGTAATTGTCATTAAAAATCATTTTATTACATTTTAATGATAAAGATTTTTACGTATAGGCTTGTAGATATATGATTTTTTTGTTGGGCCGCATTCATTACTATTCCGGTCTGTGTGCGGCCCGCGGGCCACGGTTAGACAGGCCTGATTTAGAGCAGACTATTGTAAATTAATTTCGTAGTTTTTTAAAGTACACTTTGATATCAACCAGCGCTTCACTATGGAAAAACACACGGTAATGAACCCTAAGCGTCCGGTTAAAAATGTATGTTTCAAATTCAAATTTCACTATGGAAAAACACACGGTAATGAACCCTAAGCGTCCGGTTAAAAATGTAT
>JAGVSQ010006680.1:0-16084 GCA_022683975.1 Rhyacophila evoluta | reverse complement strand
GATGCCGAAAGGCGAAACCCGGGTCGCTAACAGTGATCTCACATATGCAAGTTTAGCAGTTTTAAATAATTTAGAATTTCATTATTTTATGTTGAAATAATTAATTATGATTTGGAAATTAGTTTCGGAAGAAATAGCGCGGTGTATATTTCAAAAATATTATCACACTAGCTCTATTCGTTCCTTAGAACGTGATATATAATTGATTGGTGAAACCAATTATGTTGAAGAAAATTTAAACTTTAAAAATGATTATAATTTGATATCGTGAAAAGCTCGAAAATCTGATTACTAATACACCTTTGACTTAAATACTTAGAATTATTCCGGATATGATATAAATACGATGAAAGTAGAGTTAGATATGTACAATGAGAAAGAACTAGTATTATTTGTATCTACAACTTTGACCTTTGCGAACAAAAGTATAATAAACATCCGTACTCCCACGGTACGGCGTTTGAATTAATAATGAAAATATGACTCAAATTGACTCCTGGTCGATATGGACAGAAAAGCAAATTGTTTTTGCAAAGCAAAGCAAGTTACTTTCTGCCATCTGCAAACAACTCTATTATTCTTTTGAGAGAATAAGCAGTTAGTACAGGCGATGCAAGATTAACCAGTCTACAGTGTCTCTAATATATAACATAAAAATACATAATTAATTTCTAAGCCACACTAGACAAAATACTTTGAAATTAATCACAGCTCGTGTTAATAAAAATAAGTTTTTTGGTGAATATGTTTTTAATATCAATCCATTTTTATAACTTGTGATATAAAATACGTCATACAATCTATGAATGATGTCTTAGATAGAAAACAAAAAATGAGGATGATTTACACATATCAGATAAATAAGATAGTTTTGTAAAAAACATCTTCTGGTTTAAAATATATTTTACCTTTAGCAGACCATACAGTTGGTGATCTCGTGTCAGCGGTGCTTGCAAGGAACAAAGAGAATAAAAACGCAAACTTGTCATGCGACGAGCATTAATCATTTAATATGAAAACCCTCGGACAAGTTTTGCTACGGTGCAGTAAAAAGTACCCGAAGAGAATGATCTGAGTCGTTTTCTCAAGTTTTTTTTAAATAAAGTAAATGTTGGCCCTCGAGTAGACCATAAAACATTATGGTGGTACTACGTTGTGCTTTCTAACACTTCATTTAAGTGTCAGTGCTCATTTTTTATTTAACCAGTTATTCCAAAATTTAAAATCACGTAAGTACACTAGATTCACATGTTATGTAGAAAATATAGCCACGTGGTACTTCCGAGATTACTTGTTATCCACCAGCCGCTTTCAATCGTATCAAGTTATGCTAGCACCTCTTTATTCTTCTAAGAAAATCCTGTGAATAGTACTAGATAACCTTCCAGGATGCCAAACTGCTTTCAATCTGAAGATGAAATGAGCAAAATTCAGACTCTCTGGAGGTATTCGCAGTACGTGTGCCAGCCAGTTCCAACACCGCTGCATAACTTATAACGCGACAAGGGGCTGCTTAGTGTGTTTCAGTCCACCTCATCCTCCGTCCACCAAGTCTTTATCAGATGCCATAATTTACTACTGCAAAGCAGAACCATCAGTATACGTGTATACTGTAAATTCTACCGACAGTTTTTTATAATTCATTTAAACAACGTTTTTAATATATCTGCTCTTTGAATTCACTTTCTTCTGTCAATGTTGGATAATTGTTACTAAACAATCGTAAATCTAGTTAAATTTGCTAAAAAAGTTTTTTAATCAGTTTCTAAAATAAACTGTTAATTAAAAAAAATACGTGACACTATAAATGTAGTGAGTTAATAGTCCGTTGGCTGGAAAAACATAAACAAGAAAATCTCGCTACAGAAGGTAGACACTTTAACTAATAGAGAAAATTTCTAGTGGAAAGTACTTCGCAAAAGCTTCTGCAAAGTCGTTCCAATCAAAACTTTTGTTTCTTTTGTTTGTATTCAGAGGTGAAAATTTTCATTTTTTTTATTTAATACCCAGAACTTTATGCAAAAATGTAGCCTAATATGCATTTATAAGAAGGATCAACAGTATATGTTACGACTTTAATCTTTATTCTATTTTTTATAGATCTTATACATTCTCTGGATAACTTTCAAATGATATTTTTAATATTAAAAGTCTTTATTCTTTTATGATACGTTATTCTACTATCAAGGGACCAGTTTTAGATTAGTAAATACGTTTGTATGTTACCACAGCCTTTGTGTCTGTGACTAAAGATTATCGATTATGCCTAGAGCGATGGAAATGTTTCTCTTGGGGAAATTACTTTATAATAACTATAATACGATACTTTGACTTACCGCTACAAGAAACAATGTTAAAACTTTGAAAATACAGTAATTGAGACGGCATTTTTGCTCAAGATACTTTTGATAATCAAATAATTTGATCTGATTATAATTATATGATGAATCGATTCATATAAATGGGATATTTTCATTGTACATTTAAGAGATAAAAACAATAAGGATTACCAAAAGAACTCTGCAACAACAACTGATTAAAAAGGTTTTAGGGTGTCGAAAGGCTTAACTTGATGTGGATAGGATATTTAAAAAAAACGTTTATTATTTAAGCAGAGAAATCTAAAGAGACCCGAAAGTGTTAAGCAGTAGTGAAACCTTTTCCTGAATGTGACATAAAAATTATCTCACAAGTAGTTGCAGTGAGATAATGTCGAAATTTCTTTAAAATTGTTAATTGTGTAACAGTATTGACTGACTAAAAATGATTTTAAGCTAAAAACATTTAAGACTCGTAAATTTCTCTTTTACTTCTCAAAAGCTATTGCCACTTACAAATTTTATAGTCTTTTGTAAAAAAGATGTACGCTGAAAATGAAACATCAGCAACCACTGGGAAATACAGCTAACGTATTAAGTTAATTAAAAATCATTATCAAAGAAATATTATTGGGGCTTATTTATAATTCACAGAAAAACCTCATATTTCTGTAACTGACTGAATATTAATTTCAGTATGTATAGAGCTTTTGATAATGGTCTGAAATTGCGAAATTCAGTAATTAGTTGTATTTTATATTAATTATATTCTGAAAATTTAGAATATAGTGGATTAAAGGAGTAAAGAGGATAATAATTGTCAATTTGATTGATTCAAATAACTATTTTGTCATTTGTACGGCACAACCACTTCAAGAGAACTTGAAAAACTATCAGAATATCTTACATTGTAAAGTTTTATTCAGATAGTATACCGTACCAATCAGTCACAGTTAATGCAAATAATAAGCTTGCAAAATAAGCAAATTAAGTTGAATCTTTTTAACATATGCACGTACAGTTGATCGTGCATCTTGGTCAATTTTATAAACTTTAACAAATCACAACACAAAGGTCGTTTTGTAAAAAATACCTTTATTTAAGTTTATAAAATGAGGGTGAATGTTTTGTAAGCTAGACCATTAATAATTTAAAATTAATAGCTGACGGACACGCAGTAATAATATACTATAAACAAATTTATGGCACTTTAAAATAGCAAATGTGTTATTGTGATTGCTATTTATACTCGATAATTTAGATTGATGTTGTGCTAATGAAACCAAAGAGTTGCCAAGACTAATTGTTTTACATCTCGCCAACTGCGTGCCTTCTCGAGAATTCAGTGATAAATTGAGCTCTGCACTGATTATAATTTAAACGACTTGCATATATTTTAATATACTCAAGTCAGTGCTTCTTAACAAAACCGTTTTGAGTAATACAAGTTCACTTGTCAACTGTCTCGTATGTTATAGCCAAGATAAATATGAAGTGCGGTTGATTTATTTTAGTACTACGTGACGACCTAAAAGGCCTATTACACTACAGAATTTCAAGGCACCCTTTCCCTTACTAAGTGCGGTGTAATAAGCCTTAGGCACTTAAATAACATACAAGAGACCACGCTCACTCTGCAGTAAGAGCACTTAATATTGTGTAGTGTAATAGGCTTTTAAGTCTTGGGTAATTTACATTACTAGCTATTCTTCTGAGACGTTCTCGTCGAATGAAGTAAATTGATTTTCGATATCAGAGCTTTGGGATACACATGGTTAAGATCAAGTATAAGGGCGGGGTGGGTGGATGCAGGACACTTTTATAGTTTTTGAAAATGATTTGTTGGATTTGTGTACCTAAGAATTCTTCTTGTTAAAATTAGCTCCCTAAGTGAAGCATGTGGACATATTATGACGCATCTAAGAATTTTTGTCATCCGCCAGTATACTTGTACTTTATCAGGTTATGCATCCTGTAAATCTACCGAATACATTCTATAGATAGTATTTAGCGGCCTTCCAGGTTGCCGAATACCGGTCGATTTTAAAAATATGTAAGTCAAGTTAAGACTCTTTTGAGGCATCTGCAATATGTGGCCAAGCCAGGTTCTGCGCCACAGCTTTACTCTGCCAGTATGGAATTAGGGGATCCACAGCACCTTTTCTATATCTCATCTTTACGAACGAAGTCATACCACTGTATCGTTTGAATCCACTGCATATATCTGTTCTCTAAGCTTTGGGTCTTTATGGGTGCCATTACAACCGTAAACCAGTACTGACAAAATAAATACGTTGAATAAACAGCATTTAGTTTTTACCTTGTACAGTTAATAGTCCCAGACATTTCGCATTGAATTGAACGTTTGTCTAGCTATTATTATTTGAAAAGCGAGCTCATTTTTCAAAGTGAACTCTACTGCAATGTACACCTAAATTTTGTAGTATTTAAAACTGTCTCGATACTACGTTAATCGTTGGTCAAAGGATGATCAGGATGTGCGCATGCATTGTTGTATATAATATTTGTCTACGAAGCTAAAAATACTAAAATTAAACACCTGGTATACAAAAATATTAGCCTACACATAAATTAGTTACAACGTTTTAACATTTTAATAATTACAACAATATATTATTTATATGTTAACATGTTTTCTCTGAAAGTTTTGGAGCATATATATACCTATTTCCACCATATAAAAACCTGTATTGATAATAATTGGACCCATTAGATATCTCGTACTTTATGTGGATTCCCTAGTAGCTTCTTAATAAGCACGCGGGTGTTTCAATTCCGGAGGTTACAGGCTTTAGACTCATAGGGCTTAAGATTTTCGGAAATCTAAATACTAAAGCTCCATCTTATAAATTACTTAACAGTTAACAAAAAAAAGTATTTGCTAACAAATAAAGTAAAAATCAGTTTGAAACATATGACTTTCCGTCATCAATCTGGTCGATTCTCTAAAATCTCTCACAAATTTCAACGTGCAATATAGGAACGTCATATTTTCGAACAATATTCATTTCCCTGTATTGTCGACATCGTTATAAATAATTTATAGTTTTTTTCGTTCCAGGCGACACCGTTGCAAAAACTCTGGAATTAAGCTCACGCGAGCTTTGTTGCTTGCATCTAGCTTGCATTATTAATCCGATTAGCGAGTAACCGGTTTACTAAAAAGTGATTAAAATTATCGGTCAAATTCTTTTATTTGTCGATTTTTAAACGTATGTAAATTAAATAAAAATTTCCACAATATGAACACCTCCACATCATCCATGACAAATATTCATTTAAAGCATGTTTTTTCGTATTATATGGTGTGCATTTTAAAAGTTTGTAATTATTTTTTATTATCAAACTCATTTCATAGCATGTTGAATAATTATAATAAAAATATATAGTTCGAGTAATTTTGTTGATATGCTTTTGTATATATTTATATGCGATATGTAGCTTGTATCATACGTTATAAAAATATGATAACTTTGGCATTTACTTGATTATTTTTGTATTTTTATTGTACTACAGTTGGATGTAGTCAAGAAAAAGAGGTCTAAGTCATAAATTGAAATGTTTCATTATATTGAATATAATGCTTTGAAAACATCAATATTTTAATTTGAATACATAATGAAAAATATACACCTATTAGAAGTAATCACTGTTTTTAAAACTATTTCTAACAATTTACAAAAAATAAAATATTAAAAACGTCCATGTGGTTCAAATGTTTCAGGTTTGAAGTTTAAATATAGCGTACAGATAAAATTTTGAGCAAACCTATTCTAAATTATAATAATTATATTAATGTCACTTTAAAATATTTATTCAATAAATGGCCGTATATATTGTTTTATTTATAATAACACAGATACATCAAATACAACCAAATTCAATGTTCTACGGGTAATGGCTAATATTAATTAAATTCCAAGTAAAAAACGATCAAAGTTTTAATTAGCATAAGACGTCCAATCCACAAAACATTCAATAACTTTTAGAGAAACGTCCGTCTATCAATAATCTATTATAGTAGTATATGCAATTTAAGTATTCATGTTACAGTCTTAATAATATTCAAGTCATACTAAATCATACTTTGTTTCTAGAAATTTTCGATCGCGTTATTCTGGCAATCGATATACTGTGGCTTGGATGTGTACATTCAATTGTGGTATCAATATGACGGCAAAAATATATGTATTCTTAAACGGTATGTTTGTTCAAATATTATACAACGCCTTAGTAATGGAGTTGATGGGTACAAGATAAGTTCGATATCCTCATTTCCAAAGCAAATATCTTCGCAATATAAAAACTCACATGCTCCACTTATCGAGCGGACATGGTAAAAAATACTTATTGTTGACTTGTTATAATATAATCTCGACTGTTTTACACGCATTTAGTAGATATTTGTATACCTATTTAATGCGCAGTTCGTGTATAATGGCTTTGAAAATATTAAAACCGTTTCTTAATATGGTTGAGTAGCTTGATATGTTTAAATGCATCGTCTGTATACGAAGCTGCACCGTGGACACCTGCTAAGCACCTAGACACGTCATGCGAATAAAATATGATTAAACCGACGATCGGTGCATTCGGGTCGAGTCGGAAGTGGTCGCTGGACTTCATATCCTGGATGACTTAATGCCCTGCCGTGTCAGCCTCTTGGATTGGAGACCAGAGTTATTACGTCGCGTACCTGGTTGTTGGTTTATGTCGAGATGAGGTTTTCTACAGTTAATGCTCAACTGCATGTCGCAAATGTTCCCATTTTCGGTTTATTTCATTCTGTTTTATAAACATAATACTTTTATTTAAAAACATCGCTATTAGCACTAACCATATTTTACTAAAAATGTATATGAAATTTGTTTATTCATTATTATTAAGGCATAATAAAATTTGCAAATTGTCGAAGTGAATAAAAAAAAATACGAAACATATATTTAGTAATGATTTTCAACACCAGTTTATGAGTGGAAATTATTATTGATCGACACTACCAATTAATACGGAGTTAAAAATTATTTACTTCGACGTATCCCACTTTTATGTAATTTTTACCAAACATGTAAGTTAGTGACTTTTCGCTCTACGGCGACGATCTATATTGCAGTGGAATATAAATGGCTTAACCTTTAAACAAGCCAACTCCATTTGTGAACAATTTTCAGAAGCCCCTAACAACTTTGGTGAATGTGTATGTTACTGTGTGCAGTTGGCTGGCATGTGCATTTCATTTTATTATAAATTTGGGCATACTATGTGCTACAAAAATATTTGAAGCTGATTAAAATGGTATCAAATCAGTGTTTTGACCATGGATGGATTTAGCTGGGTTGTGTATTAAGTAATCGATATGGATTTGTATTGTGTTGAGCTACCAATCTACGACCATTTTTCTATGGAATTTAATTTTTAATCACCTAGTAATTATACGTTTTATACAATAATCCGTTACTGTGTTATAATTGCAGATGCTTGCATTTCTCTACTTGTGGTATCAGTATCAGTTTGATATATACTAATTATATTCATGTACAATGAATAATAAATGTACCCATATTGGTATATCGAAAATTAATGTATAGTTATTTAAAAATATTCGTATTAATGTAATGATTTCTTGCTGGTATTCAGATATTTGGAAAAGCATCGCAGGGACCAAAGGGTTAATGTATTTCGTCAATTATTTCAACGATTTCTTCATTAGTTAACGATTTAATTCCATAATCTCACCGCAGCTTCACAACTCGATAAAATAAATTTCTATACTGGCAATTGATTTCCCCTGTGGCACTTTATTTTGAAATGTATTTCTCGATCCACCGTACACAGTTCTCTTCCAAACACTTTATCCCACCGTCAAATGAAGCTTGCATTTCAGTGAAAAGCTCGCGAAATGAACGTAAATAAGTACACGTTATAGATATGCTGTGGAAAGAAATGCAACAATCTAACTTCATTTATACACAATGTATTTACTATTTTACTTTTAATTTTTGAAATAGTAAAAAAAAAATGAGTTTATTTTATTATTACATAAAGCAAGCTGTATATCTTTATCATTAGTTTTGCGTTAAATTTTTTTTTTACGCACTTAAATTTAAACGCATAAGGTGTATGTATATATTTGAATATCAATATACAAAGAAATAATTAATATTTTTGACTGATGGTACTTGATGAAAATTATAAATTATTTAAAACATTAAAATTCTAAAGCAGTTTTAGTAAGTGACATCCGATACCGACGAGTGCATCTTTACCAAATCGACCAGAAGTGTAAATATATAAAAAGTAAACAAAACAAAATAGCATCAATGGTTATAAATTATTTAAAACTGGTAAACTTCCATATGTGAGGTCACTGTTAGCGGCCCGGGGTTTACCTTTGGGCATCTTCAGGCTACATTATATGGGGGCAGTGAGCAAACATATGTAAACATATGGAAGTTTACCAGTTTTAAATAATTTAGAATTCAATATACAAATAATGTGGGTGGTTTTAAAGTGAACTTATTCCACTATTTGAATTGAAAGAGAAATAGTGAAAGGAATTAGGACGACTGTGGAAAGGCAATAAGACGTAACCCATTTAGAACAAACTTTTCAGGAGGTACAAAAAGCGTTTATTTAATAATTAAAATCATAATGAGTAAATAAAATATCAGTCTTAGTTTTTGTTTTCGTGCACTTCAAGGTTGCGTCTGTGTAATGTATTGTCTTTGGCCCAAAATCATCAAAACACGTTTTTTGAGTGTCCTGTAAAATTTGTTCTATGTGGGTTATGTCCTTTTGCTTATTCACAATCGATATGAATGTGATATAATAATAGAATTAGTTGAAATTTTTGCTGATTTGTTGAATAAAGTTTTATTATGATTTATTCAATATAAGTGATTATTGTATCGACGTATTAAGTAATACGAGAATGAAGAAAGTGAAAGAAGTGTGATGAGGTCACATTGCATTAAAGAAACCTTTTTCAAAAATTCTAATCAAATCAACCTAATTCAGCAACCGCATTCAAAGAAAAAAGCTCGCTCTCCCATTGGCGCGTTCCAAGCTTTATTAAAGGACCCGATCGTCGTTCCGTATGACGGAAGCTTCGGAAGGCAAAATGCGCCAGACAGCGTTTCCCATTGCACACCCGTCGCGGCTTAATAAACGAAATTACCGGATAAAGTGTTTCGTGATGGGTAGTCGCCGTCCAAGGCGAAATAACGAAATAACCTGCGGGGTATCAGTAGACCCCAGTCCACCATTGCTCAACCCTCAAAGTATCTCACCCAACTTTTCCACCCTATGATTCTTAAGGGGTGTTGCTTCCTGAATTGTTGCACCGTAAATTTTTGAGGGCTTTCATAAAGCTTTACATTTTAAAACACAAAGATTATTCTAAATTAATTACTTATCGTAGTTTCTTACCTGGTAAGCAATTATTGAAGCAGAATAAAATAGTGATATTTAAAAAAAAAAAAATGGAAAAAAATATTATTTCGCTATATTAAATTAAAACTGTTTAATGAAATTTGCTTATTAACTTAGACACACTAAAATGTAATAAAAGAAAAATTTTGGAAAATCTTCATACTCCAAAGATTAATATGTTTTATTTTGGAATGAAAATGGTGATTAAATAGAATTTTTTTGACGGATTTAATGAGATTTTCTTGATCGGTTTCTACATTATTTTTAGGACGGTAATGTAATACAAAAAAAAATAGTTATCGTATTTTTTTGTTTATAATCATACGCAACAATCGCCAAAATATTATATATTACAGTTTGATGCGAGATTAGTTCTGTAAAGTGAGTTCAGTGCTTATTATAATTCACCATGATATACCTGATATGCTGTATTTGTTTCTGTGGGATACCAATCTAGAATGAATAATTATCCAAAACAACGTCATTCAAATTTCAACAAAATACTCTTCATATTCATAATTTCCACGCTAGAAAAGCAAAAATACGATACCGATCTTGTTTGTTTTTTCCTTTATTTATTAGTTTTTATAAATTTGTATATTAGAGTTGATACTGAAACGTAATAACAACTTATTTTCTTATGTATTGAATTTTTAATTACATCAGTAAAATATTTTCTAATACGCTGTTTCCGTTTTTTTCAGTCTGCACATTTGCTGTCGACAAATATCATAAAACAACTAAACAAATTTTGTTAGAATCTGTGGCGTTGTATCTAATCAACTAAATATGTTTGCGCTTTTTGGTATCATTGCGTAGTACTAGAAAAAATACGAAAAAAATTGTACGTGCAACACGACGAAAAAAAGAGTATTTTGAAAGTAGCAAGTTGAAGAGAAATTCAAGTGTTACAAGTGGGCTCCAAAATCGAGAGAAATGCATTGTGTGGATACAAAACGCACCACTGAACGCCCCTTCAAAGTCAATTGCTATTTCTTGTGCGTAGAATTGGTATGTATATGTTTTATCTACAATAATTGCATACAAATAAAAGACACACCACTTAATGCTCGTCAGTGAATTGAGCTTTTGAAGGAGAAAATAATTGTTATTGAAGGAATATTTTCATGTATTATATTGTACATACTAAAAAGCTTCTGTTTGCTTCGCCCACAAAGCTTCGGTAAAATGAATTAGTGTATTTATTTATGTAAAACATTGTGCTGACAATAATAACTTAATCATAAAATTAATTATGATGCTTTATAATACATTGCAATGATAAGATGTCAACTCGAAGATTATCAACGAACAGCTAAACGAATAGTCAAAAGCGTACACTTAACTTAAATTATCTTTGTATTTATCACAGCGTATTATTTTTATTACAGTTTATTATAACAATGTATGTACGAGGAAGAAAGAGAAAAAGAGAATGAGTGGCGCACGTTAATGGAGACAAAAGTATCAACACGTTTTTTCAAGGTCATGAAATCCGCTCACAAAATAAGATGTAGATGAAATATTTAACAAAGATTTTTCACATCCCTGAAAAATCTCCTTCACATTTTGCACATTCTTCATTTCTCCTAAACTCAATTTTTCTCATCTTGTTATAACAATACTCTATGTACGTATGTATAATATGCTTAGGGTATGCGTTTAAAATAAAATGCGCTCCTAGTACAACGTTATCTAGTAGGTAATGTAAGTATTTTTAGAACGTTTTGCTGTTTTCATTCCAGTTAAATTATTTACAATGCCATTTGCAACAAAACAAAACGAAAACTCTTTTCTTTGAAGAGGGAAACTGCATTTTAAAAATGATATACTATTGCTGTGTATTCTCTTTGAAGATATCAAAATCATAAATATTATCAGAAATTTATTTTCGAATTAAATATGTTTCTTTTTCTTCTGTGTACGCCGAAAGTAAATCATATTAGATCATATAAATCTCCCATAAATATAAAAGCTTATCCAAAATGATATTTTAAAGAATTAGTTCTCAATAGATTGCTCAGACCATTTGATGTCTAATCCTGCACCTTTGAACTTTTTTATAAATTCCACAGGCAGCGATAGAGCCTGAAACCTTCATCAATGTTTATTTTATTAGCTTATTAGCGGTTTATTTGTATAAATATATCAATGGTTAGAAGGTGTGATACAATATAAGATTAATTAAATAAGTTAAATAAATCAGTTTATTTAATATATATTAAAATCCTATATTATCAACATTATCAAACGATAAAATGGATGGGGATAAAATTTCAAATAAAATACGCGTTTTGTAATTGTTTATTGATTAAATAATCTCAGTTGTTCATTTATATTAAGACAAAATTGAAAAGTTAAGGATATCTGTATGTGAGTATTTACTAAAGACTTTTCGTCGTACTCTGCATACGAGCTTTTAGAACATAAGCCGTAATACGTTGGATTTTACTTTCTTGGAGCGGATGCAGTTGCTAAAATTTAATTAAGCTTTAGGTTTATACAGAAAGCTCTTGAGTAACACATAAACGACGTAACGGAAACAGCGTATACTGGTTTTGAGCTTAATCAGTATTGACTTTAAATAAAAGCCGTTCTAGAATTCAAACAGATTTAAAAATATCTTTGAAAGATAAGTAAAACATAATTAAAACCACCGATACCATTTGCAATCTAGCGCTTGATGAATGTCTCTTAAATTGCTATTATTTATTTTACGCCGCTAATTATCAATAATATTGCCATTTTTCACCATCAAAAAAGTCTTTTATAATGCATATTTTTTATGTCTATTGAAATGATATAAGTTCTAATTGCATGTGTGTGCATAAAATTTAGATGCAATATGCTAATACATAGATAAACAACCTTTGTAGCTTTTGATTTTTTTTTTGCCATTAAATTGGCCGTAGGTTGTTAAGGATGCTCCAAATAGAATTATTGTCAATGCTTTTACCAGATGCGGATTTGAAATCAGTGCACTAGAACTTGTTACTGGTATATAAATTATCAGGGATGAATTGGTAAGACAGATTATTAGAAAAAAATCTGAGTGAAATTTGAAACTGATAGAGCTTTATTATTTATTTTATATTACCGTTAAAAATTTTCTGAACTTTATAATAAAATAAACAATACTTTATTACTCTAGCAAATTGTGAAAAAACTAAATGTTACTCCTCTTTGTTCATACATAAAGTACTACATTTTTTTGAATAGAAAAAGTGTACGTATTTTATTTTTTCATTTCATTATTTCTTCTTGTGGTCTACTAGTTACTATCTTAACAGTGATTAAATAGTATACAAGCAGACTAAAAACAGATGGGTACTAAATATCTCTACAAGAACAACTCTGGGCTTTTTTGATGAATTCGACATGAAAACACAGTATCATGGCATAAAATGTAGTTCTGCAAATTGTAGAAAGCTCCTTAATTAGTGCAGTCAATCAAAATTGGGAGACTACGATGGCTAGTATAAGTAGACGTTAACTAAAAGATAATAAAGGAATATTAGCAATCTGGAAGCAGATTATTATTTGATGGTTGAAGTTGATTGAGTTCTTGATGATTTGAAATTGACTTGACGAAGAGTAATATTTGATAAAAATAGATAAAGAGAATGTGGAATATATTATCCAAAACAGATTATTGTTATAATATAAGTATCAGAAAAGTTTAGCGACTGGAATTTACTAACGGAAAGTTCACCGTCTAGAAAGCTCACGACCCCACAATTTGTCATAAGGATAGTTCAACAGTAATAAAAAATATTATACAGTTATATTTCAAGCACAAATTTCTCACTTAAAAATAAGTCAATTATCTGCGCGTACAAATATAGGAATTGCGCTGAAAAACTTCTAAACGTAATTGAAAATTATTACAGAAACAATGTTTTAAAGTTTATAAGTGGTGTTGCTCATACTATTAATTATTAATTAGTTCAGTTATAACAAGAGAAGTATGTAAGCGTAGCTATGTTGCAAAATAAAAAATAGATTATTGTGATAAACAAAGTTTTTTGGTTTTTAATAATTCAGCCATTTGTAGGTTCGGTGAATTATTTTTTCGATGAATTGCCGGTCGGCGAATTGACCTGGTAAATTTTCCTAGAATATCATTTGATAGAATGTTCATTTGAAAATTCTAGAGTTTGTATTTAATATGTATAAAAGCACGTATTGTGTATGTTGTCCTTTTTAGATGGCGGGTTTTCGTATTTTATATGTCCTCATTTCGCCCCTGGGTATTATGCCCGCTGCATAAAATGCCATAACAAGAACAATACAACAAAGTGCAACAGAAGAGTATTCTATATGCTAGTGCTGCAATCAATGGTACCTCGTTGAATTTACTTTGACGCACGTGACGTGTGCATTTCACGAAGGACATTAAAATTTGATTACGGTGCGCTTAACATATACAATTGTTGCTTCATATTGTTCATATAATTGAAAAACATAAATTACAATAGTGTATTTAGAATTAAATGAAACAAAAAAGTATCATTAAATAATAAAATACAATATGTTACCTCCATGGAAACGTAAAAGTTGACGTACCAGCGAGCTCAATTTCCGCATCTATCTAAAAATACAGGACTGAAACAATTGTTTTACAAGAAATTATCGTGAAAATATAAGTAATAACATGTCTTCACATTGCAGAGATACGTATACTTCACTTTCAGAGTGGATATGGTTCAATGTATATTTATATATATTATTTGTATTGATAAGCATTGCAACTATATATTGTCATTTATTTTTCGATTCGGCTACTCGTTTGAAACCAAAACTGTTAAATAAATACAAATTTGGTTTTAAAAAGTATTTCTCGATAATATTATTTTCAATATTTGATAAACTGTTTTGTTAATATTTCATTTTCAGAATAAATTACGTTGCTTTATTATTATACTGAATATGACAACAATAAATTATTTAACTACATATTTGATGAGTTTTAAATAAATGTCAACTTCTTCTTTAGCCTTTTCTTCATAGATAAGATGCAATCTTCTACACAAAAAATGAAATGCAGTGTTGATAGAGCACAGATTTTTCAGTTAAATTGAGTGAAAGTGTCTAATTCTATAATAAATTCTTGTATTGTCAGATAGTTGGAGTATAAAGAAATCTATTTGATATCAACTTTGGCAATTGACGCAGCAATACTTCCACTTAGTCTAATATATTTTTTTTGAGGTTTGAGATAAAATTCTATTATTTATAATTATGCTTAGCAAAAAAACTTATTATACTACTAATCTTATTCCTTGTCTGTAATGTTTGAAAAAAAAAGTTATACACAAAAATACTGTCGTCAGTATCTCATGTTCTTTATATTAACAAAAATATTTCTTGTTTTAGTATTTAAAGGTTTAAATAAAGTATTGCTGTGAAAATTTCACGAGGTTGTAAGATCGATTGTCCGATTTCAGAATCTAGTAACAAAAAAAATGCAAGAACATGATTTATGATTGAACATGTTTTTGATCGCTCTTAAAATTTTAATTTAAAATACTTACTCGGTTTTAAAATTGTACATTCGAGATGACGTAACATTGGTGATAATAATGCAATATAGAAAATGAAATAAGACAATATTATAGTTATTTAATTTTGCAGTGTGTTCATATAAGTGATATCTGAACCGTGTTATATAGGCACGTAGTATCTACTGAATAACACAAGCACGCCCTTCTACGCATTGGTTAATTTAATCTGAAATGAATTAGTTAATAGTACGCTGCTGAGTGCTGACGTGAATGTGTAATTTCAAATGGAACGAAATTCATGATGTGCACCTATTTAGGATAACATTACCTTACTAATATACATGTTACAGAACGTCAATATGCAGCAAGACAAATACATTAATGCCATTTAAAGTGATAAGTGGCGTACCAAATTATCTTTTGAATGACGTTTAATTGAAATTGAATTTAAATATATTTACTCATTTATTGTAGTTTAACATTAAAATAAGATATGAAAATATTGTCTTGAAATGTGTGAATTCAATGGGGCACGTGTTCAACATTTTATGTTGAATAATACAGGAAAAAATGAATTTACCTATTCAGACAATCTAAGAAAATCGATAGAAAGCTGGGGGGCTTTTTTTTAAATTCCCATATTAAAAGCAATTTATACAGTTTCTATTGAATTTATAATGTTGTATAATGAATTTGAAACACTTTTGTAGATGATCTAATACAAAAAGTGTCCATTAGATGTTGCTTATACTATTAACCCTTACCACTCGAGTGCTGCCACTATGGCGGCACGTCAAAAAAGTCATTTTT
>JAGVSQ010006679.1:0-16084 GCA_022683975.1 Rhyacophila evoluta | reverse complement strand
ATTTTTATTTCCATGGCATGTGGCACGTGACATATTATTAAATTGAAAAAAAATAATTTGGCACTCAGGCTCAAAAAGGTTCGCCAACCCTGGAGTAAGCCATATTGTAAATTCAACAGGCAACATTGTAAACGCGGCCTTGTATATAAACATTTTGTTCGAATTTCCAGCGTCCGATACGACAAGAATTAATATTTTTATCCATCGGTTCATACATAAATTTACCGTGAATACAAAAAATACACACCGGACTTGGGTGACTCCACAAAACCATTATTTCCAGGATTGAAATAAAAAAATATATTTGACAAACGCATTTTTTTAAATATCACAAATGGTACATACCAGGTTTGATAAAATATAAATCCTTAAATAAATGATTATCTATAATTATTCATGAAGTACTGTAACACAATACACATCAGCAAAGTAATGAAGACTCTCATATTGCACACGAGTGTTATGTTATATTAGTTATTTATTAGTTATAATTATGATAATAAAGTATGGAGTAAATATGTATGTACACCAGCCATTATTATCTAACATTTTAATGCATAGTTAGTCAGACCCCAGAGAAATTGTCAGATCATCAGGTCTTACATTAAATATCACTGAGTACTTAATACATAGAAGATAAGGTACTTTTTACTGATAATTATTGTGCGGTATAATACAGTGGCGTCCCGATAGAACATGATCCTGACAAATCGATAATTTGCTAATTTAGGATGTGGATGATACATGATGAGGCAGGTAAGGTTATCATACGAAACTAGATACATATTCAAATATAACGTATTAACTACTAGGAAATCCTCGTCATAAACATTTTTCACGATGTTGGCTCCGAAATTAGAGTATACGAATCTCCGCAAAGTTAAGACATGGCTTGGCAGACTATTTTTTAGGAGAATAGGTTCTCAGACAATTGCTTAATCTAATGGGCATCCGGTCCTGCATTTCCATTTTTTTTACAAATCTGATAGATGTGTGAATTGAACCCGCATTCCCTGATTATAAGGCGCGCACACCAGCCTCTATACGTTAGGTTATATAATCAAAATAAATTTTAATTTAATTTCATTGAATGTGTCTATACTACTGTAACTTCCGAATCTTTGTATTTAAAGATACGATAATCCTATTTTAATGAATTGGGCGAATAGCTAACAACCAATCCAAGTGAAAAAAATCTGTTAAGATAAAATTTAACGTTATGGATCTAGAATAATGCTTGGCGTTCGAAACGGAATGCATATAAAAAAAACTAGATGTGAAAACGAAAAACTGCTGTATTTGCTTTAAACATTAATGAGAAATATCAATTTCGTAAAGTTCTAATTTTTTTCATTAAATATATTTTTTTTTATATCTGATATATTTCTAGTCTCTATTGTGATTATATAAAGAGAAGAAAAAATTAATCGAAAACACTTTAAGGTTTGAAAAGATCGTACGCCTGCACTGGAGATGTTAATATTTATTTATATCATAGCTGTAAATATTAATACCAGATAGAAAATTTTTGAATTCTTTTGCTGACCCAATTTCATAAAACAACCTTGATTTTTAAGTCCATATTACGTATACAAAATATTGAGTATTTTGGATTTGAGATAGTGGCTTTATGAATAAATGTCTATTATTTCAAGATATCATTTGTAATCGAAGGAAATATTTTTGTAACTGTGCATACAAATTTTTACGTATTTTTTATGCGAACTAAGTAACAACGTATTTTATATTTAATTGAATTCACTTTACAAATTAATTATCATTATTATGTTATATTTCGATGACGATCAATTACAGCCCAGATTTTATAAAAAAGTTTTCGGTTTTCTATTTAAATTGGGATCAAAACAACAACTATAAATAAATCGAATGGTTATTAACACTTGGCCTGCAGGAACCGTAATATTACGTAAGTGTGTAGTCAAATACTCTTACTACATTTTTATAAGAAAACCAGAAAACTTTTTCGCTTTATACTTCGTAAATGTCGTCACTCCTCATATCAATTTAAAGTGTGTTAAGCTTATTCTGTCCTAGCCTATCATTTAGGAACGAAATCGTCTTCCTTGGTTTAGTATACTTTTTTTTTCAGTTCCGGTGAAATAGTTTTAAATGAGTCTATTAATGCCGATGAGGATTATATTACATTTTTTCTCAAACATAAAAAAATCGCAATATCTTAGTTTTAAGTGATAATTATATAAGCTGTGACAATAATATGATACTGAGATATTGATAAATTGGTTCCCCATAGAATTTTTAATACAATAAACAAAAAAATATTAAAGTACTTTAGTAAATAGGTTTATGTTCGCCAACGTTTGCCATACAAGTTTGTTACAACACAAGCGCATTTTGCAAATTTTCCATAAGTAGCCCGCAGGTTACGTGTTGTTTTTTTTTTAATAAATATTTATTTGTGCCTAGTAAAACGTGTTGATTATTCTTATGATAGAGTATATTTAGGTATTTCCGATAATTTTGTTTTTCAGATAATATTTCAAATGTCGTAATTTTCCAATTACTGATGTGTTAAAGTAAGTGAATTGATTCAATTGCAGGTGATAAAACCGTGTATGTGAAAAAATATATTGTATAAATAAATAATAAATAAAATAAACCGAAGCGATGAATGGAGGAGAGGGGGAGATAAGAGAACAATAATAATTACTATAAGGTCGATAAGGCAGGCGGCCCCGTCTACAGGACCTTCGACAAAGGTGTCATGGCCGACGCCAATGTGTAATAGTGTCGGAGTGATAAAAAAATCATACCTACAGAAACAAAGCAGCGAACTAGGAAATTCGGTCAAGGCCGCTTCGAAAGTGGGTCACGATTAGCAAGATGCGACGCACGTTGCATAAACGGAAAGTGAAAGGAAGCCACTTCCCTCGCTACTCTTATCACGCACTCCCCCGCTGCACCCGCGCACCTATCAAACGTCCACCGTCTCGCTCTCGCGCTTTGATTCGGCAACATATTCTGCCTCATACGGATCTCTATCTATCCATCGCGCCGATAAATTCGGCTCAGCCGCTTTTGCTTGCTTGCTAAACTAATCGAACGAATATTTAACCGAACTATTTTTTTTACCGTCGAATTCACAATGAACAATTCAACTACATATATTTCGCTAACTGATTGAAAAGCATTGCATATAAGCCGAGCTTGCCAATATTTCTAACATACAAAAAACATCAAATCTTGCTTTCAATAATGTCTCAGTAATCAATTTCTACAATTCGAATGTAAATTTATCTTATATTTATTGCCACCTCGTATTATTATACATATTACTCTACGCCGTAGGACGTCGGTCGTAGACTTTCTATGAATCACACACATTCAATCCGATACCAGTGTATAAAGCATATCGATTTATTTATTCTGAATGAATCCCATGTCATACCGTTAATATCAAAAATCTATTTATTGATATTCATACAATAATATCGACATACAGCAAATATGATGTAGGTTATTTTCATCGATGAATATATAATTTAAATTATATTAGGAATCAATGGGGAAGTCATTATCTAAAAACGTAAATTCTTTAGTTGTGATATGGATGTTGAAAAATACGCGTGTTACATCGCGAATATTTTTCTAGTTTCCTGCCTATTAACGGTTGTCAATTTAAAATATGTTTGAATTTACGCATACTCACAAACACTAAAATGATTCAATAGTAAATTAATTTATACGACTGGCGGCCGATCAGAATATCAATTAGTATATTATTTCATCACTTATCATAATTTTGGTTCATCATTAATAGTGTAGAAATATCAAATTTACATAATATACACAACGTGCTTTGTAGCAAAAAAAAAGTTATACCAGTTTTATTTGTCAAATTAATTACGAAAAAAAAATAATATCGGTGAATAGGATTGTCGTTTAGAAACAGTAACGAAATTGACCAAGAGAGAAAATACTTGATCTAGGAGTTTTTATGGAATATTAATGAATAGTTGATCGGATCATTTGTCATTAAATTTATGATGATTATTACGATTTGCAATAAAGTAAGCCGATTTTATTAATAACTGGCTTTGTATGCATGCCAGGGATAAATAAATACAAATAACAACATAACATAGACATGCGGTGACCTACTTCTTACGTTTTTATTATTATTAAATCAAAGTGGGTATTTTACATTTTTGCAAGCACATGTAATGGATTTATTAAAAAGTATGACAAACAGTCATACACAATTATATTTAACACTGTATTATAAAGACATTGCATATTTTGTAATCCGCGTCTACCTTGGTAACATAATATATATGAGTATTTTAAAAGAATCTCCATGCGAATCATTAACATAATCGTCTTCATATAATATAGTCGATCATACAATTTAGGGTTAACTCTTAAACGTTTTAATTTTAACCTTTATACAATTTAAAATAAAACGAAGTAAAATGTGGTCATGTAAAACTGCCGTACTGTCACGGATGTTTTAAGAGAACTGGTTATTAACCATTGAGTTATTTGTGTTTGCATGCGTTACATTTAAATTTGAACAGTTTTATCGTTAGTACAAATTCTTAGGTAGAGTGATTTGATGGAAATGATAAACTTAACTCGCGGAATAAGATGTTTTTTTTCAGTATCAGGATAATGGCTTTTCGGGAGGATATTTTTTTCTGTGTATTGTGTGCGAGTATGGCAACATCGGCCGCAAGAGTGTGCGTGTTGTTCATTGGAAATCCGCGCTGTATGACTTCAGAGGCGCGCGCGTTGGGAAATGAGCGTTGGGTTGCGAAATGTTGCAAGTTCTCGCTTACAGCGCGCCAAACTCGTCAAAATAGAACGTGGCAGTTTGGAAATTCATTCTCGGCCCAAATCCGAGACGGAAAAACGCGCTAATTGAGCGCTACAGGCATCCTGACCTCACTTTGGACACTAAACACCTGATGGAGTTGAGTACCATCGAAACATAGATGAACAAAATTTATTGATTGAGTTAACATTTACTTAGAAGAATTGTTTATTTCTCGTAATTAGTTACGTCAACGCGTTGTGGTATTATAATAGACATATTTATAGTACTCCTTATTTTTACATGAAACATAGAAAAGCGGGACGGGGAATATTTCTTAGAATAATTTTAAAAATACGTATGAAATCTTTAAAAGTTAAAAAAAATGTTGATAGTTATTTCGGAATTATATATGTATTTTTTATACCATGTTCGCTCCCAAAGTGGAGCATATGGATCCACACAGTGTGAAGTAATCCACTCCGAAAGCGAAGTATATGTATCTCCGCAATGTGAAGACGTCCTGACAGATTATTTTTCACGAGAATCGTTTGTAAGACAATTACTCAACCCACGCATTCCCCGGATTGCTAGGCGCGCACGCTACCGCTTACTCTAACCGGGGGATATATATTTTTAAGGACTATAAATTACTATACAATCTACCATCTTCAGTGTTTGTAATATTAACATTAGTATATATATATAATTACGAATAATTCACGAGTGATACAGATATTTTAAAAATTTATAGGAATTATCGGTGTCCACAGGGTGTGTATGAAGCTTTAGCTGGCATAAAATCCCTACTTCTACATATAACGCCAACACCCAAATTATTTCAAAACTAATGAGTGTTACTGGCGCTCATTGTGCAAGACAATTCACACCGATATTCCGTCACCGGCGGTGATTCTTGTGCAGTCGGCATACAATACAAAATTATATCTACAGCTTGGTGGAATTTGGACAATGTTATACAGAAACAAGAATTAACTTAAAATTGATATGAGTATACGTGAATGTTTTGCTGTAGTACGTCAATGGCGTATGAAGTAAATTGCTAAGTATTATATAATATAAAATGTATGATCCACACATCCACTCGGTGTAATGTTTCTAGGCCGAAACATTGATACAGATTTAATACAAGTTTACTTCTTCAGTATAAGTAAGATATCATGTGAATATTATATCAGTTCAAACAAAAAATAGGGAGTTTTGTTATTATACTGTGAACACGGATATTGGCAGGTGTGATATAAGCTGTGGGTAGGATTTATTAATTTTCAGATCAAACAGGAAATTTCATGACTAAAGATGTTTTATGAAACATAAAAGAAAGTCCTTGCGACATAACAGTGATTCAAATTATTTTATTTGGCTGAAGAGACGTAGACTATCGTCAATCACTTAAAGCATGGGTATGATTTTGATATTTCAATAATGTTTGAATAATGAAAATTCTTTATTTCAACAAGGTCATAGGTCACATATCAATGTTCCTGATTTTATATAAATATAGACGTTATTATTTTATAAAGCATTTATTCATGAACCAAAATATCTCTAAATATTTTAGACACGAAGAATACGAACCCGATGTCATTGAGATGAAAGTTATATGAACTTGAAATAGAATGCTACACATTGACGTAATGAGTATTTTCAATACTGAATTATGATTGTCGTACTATTAAACTATGTGTTTTTTTATCTACGTAGAGATGTATTAGATATTTTTTCTAATCTATTGAATGTGTCAATAAATCTTAACAAAACATGTGAATTGTCGTAATTTATATCAACGTGGTTGAATATAAGACATGGAATTAATAGTGTCCCGAGATCTGAAATAAACATAAAAAAATATAGGGCAGCGAATACAACAAAATGGCAGCAGTGAAACATCGTTCTTGCGATGAATTCGAAACATGACCGTGGTGACGGAGCGGATCATGGTCGCTAGGCGAGGACCACTTCGGTGTATCGAAAACAGACACATTTCGCTCGCGGGGCACGTCATATTTCGTCAGCAGATCTTGGGCAAGAGACCAGATAGGTAGGTAGGTGGGTAAGTAGCCAGAGGTTTGTGTGTGTGTGATCGCAGGTTTCGCAACCCGAGCGGCTGCCGCAATCGACCGAGCTTATTGTGTGCCCACAGACAAGTAGTATGCTACGCTGCTAACCAACATTTTCAAAAAGGGGGCCAGGTTTAAGGTGAGTAGTCTATCTCTGCGAGGGCCAAGTTTTTGTCAATGCATTTGATGGGCAACAAACGTAATTACACACCTAGATATTTTAATATAACGGATGTATTTTATAGTAGTAGTTCTACTACTTGAAGTAAAAATTTATATGCAACAAATTAATTACCATTAAGATTGTTTATGTCCTTCTATAGCTAAAATTATTCCGTGTCAAAATAATTTCATCTAACAATTGTTCGATGTTCTTTTTGTTCAACGCATGTTAAATTTAGCAATAATCTAGACTAAATAACGCTGAATATATCATCTTTTTAATAAAATAAAATATTTGATACAAGTATCTATTTGACCTGATACATAACAAAATATTTATGAATATATCAATATTTGTACATACAATTTTCAAATATAATTTTTCATGTCGGGATACCGTAGTATTGTTAAATGGGTTAGAGTGTGACAGATACGTATTAGTTGTCTCGCGATGAGTTTAATTATTTTAACAGTGTGGTGCTGGTATTGGGGCCGCAATATTAGAGTTTGGAGTCACTGGAATACGATACTCGAGGAGGTGACCCCAATTTGAACAGTATTTTACTAGTGCCACGGATAAAATGATAAAGGCCGAACAATGAAAAACGTTTAATGTTTTTTTTTTTTAATTTTCACGTGCATGCCGCAGCAATGTGCGCAAACGAGTATGAGCCGACTATAATAGCAGGTCGCACTCAATAATGCAATGTTGCAACAACTCTCCATTGAGTGTTTCAAGATGTAACAATATTGCATTATAGGATTCGAAATGTCATAACGAAGCGCCACAAAAATCACGATACTCATCAATGTATTGCGACAATGAAATGATATCTAATCTCTTATCCCCATACGTACACTAAAAATTCCCAATAACGACTTTTGCAATACAAATGAATATCTATGACAGAAAACCAAATATCTTTTAAATATACCGAGCTCAAATTTAAAATGTTGATAACATTATCATAATAATAAAACATTAAACTACTACAAGTTGAAAAAATAATTTATTTTAAAAATCTACAGTGATTGAATGAAACTTTAATTAAGAATAAAAAGATAAAATGTATATGTATATCAAAAAAGAGTATTATTGATTGAATTTGGATTTGAGGCGCGCCACTAAACTGTCCCTACCGCTTCAAAAATCTTATATGAAGAGTTGATTAAAATTCTATTACATACATATGAATCTTATTGGAACTAGTTTAAAATATATTTTTTACTTTGTTCGCAGCGAAGGTGGAGAATATGGATATAGGTCTGAAGATATCCACTTCGAAAGTAGAGTATACGGATCTTCGCAATGTGAAGGCATGTCTTGAAAGATTATTTTGTAACTCAACTCAAGGGGATCCAGTCCTGTATTTTTGGATTTAAAAAAATCCCACAGATATGGGAATCGAAGCATCATTTTCCATGATTGCTAGGCGCGCAAGCTAACATCTACGCTGCCAGCAAGACATACTTTAAATGTACTTTGTATTATACAAAATTAATTGGATGAATAAAACAATTAGTTTATTGCTTATTTTAATTTTCTGTTTCAAAGTTCATTTTAAGTGATTTGTAACCGTTGTCTTTATGGTATATCGAAATTAGTGTAAGAATCGTTAAGCGTTACCCCACGTAAAATCAATTTTTATCACCAAAATAATGTGATCAAGATCTCAGACAGGAATTAAATTAAAAGAATCAAACGTTTTTAATCCAGAATAAATTGTCGCGCCATTTTACAAATTATTTAATTACAATACATACGAGCATTGTTGAAAAGGACTCGTTTTTTTATATAAAATATACGATACGTACGTAAAATTTCGTCTTCCCAATAGCCCAGAGGTTAGAGTGTGAGCTACGATACCGAATAATGCTGGTTTGTTTCCCACAGCTGATGATTTTTTTTTAAATCAAAAAATGTAGAACTGGGTATCCAATGGATTGAGTAATAGGCTGATAACCAACTCTCGTGAAAAAATCTGACATTACATGTCTTTTTCAATGCGAAGATTCTTCCTTATATACCATTTCTGGAGTGGACGTCACGGATATGGTAAAAAAAAAATGTAAAATTAAATTTTGCGGTTAATTGCGTATGTCCCAATTCCCAATTACCACACTAAGCACTCGCAATTGATGATTTCGTGAAAATCAGGTCAAAATATGAATTATTAATGTGATTATCAATAGTGTGTACTCAGCACAGGTACGTCGAGCTATGTTGCAATAATAAGAACGTAAAACGCATTCGCTAACTAACTTCTTTGTCCGTTTATAGTATTACGCAAAACCCAAAACATACCGACGGCACCAAGAGATTTTATAAAGTTGTGTCCACCGAAATATTAGATTAAATTAGATATCTAACATCATCTAATTTACGAACAATAATATAAATAACTCAAGCCGTAATCATTACATTAACTCTATTTCGCTCATATAAAAAAAAAATAGTATATTTAGCGATATTCTAATTTTAGAAACTTTAGTAAGTGCATTTTTAACAGGTTGATTGAACATTCTGATGAAAGTTGGTGTATCAAATGTCAACGGATTGACCATAACATTGCGTCCGATGTAAAGAGAAAAAAATCATTTCAAGGGCGAACGTTATGCCTACACACGCTGCACAAATAGTGCAATATAACATATTAGTCTGCCAATTGGATTCCAATTGGTAATATACACATTACTTATCATTGGTTTTCAATGTAAAATGCATTCTATACTATTCTGTATATCTAACTAGTTAGAATAAATTTTATTATTATAAACGGGATACTATTTTCCAATAAAATAGTTTCATTACTATATTCTCTAATTCCTAATATGTATATTGAGAAGTGAATTGATTTAAATTGTTCATTACTATATAAACTATGTATTTAAAAAAAAGAGTATTCATTTGGTGACTTAAGCAAATCATGCATTTTATATATTTTTTGAATAAATGTAGTACTTATCGATGGCAATAAGTTGACAACACGTATCATACATTTCTTTAATTGTTCAAGAGAACCCAAAATCCTTATAATAAATAAGTATTAGGAAATAAATGAAAATGAAATACACTTTTTCACTTTCATTCCGAGATGTATGTCATTTTTCATAAAGTAATTTTGTCCTCCCTAACAAACATATGTTATGTGTCATCATGTGATACATTATAATATTATATTAATCTCATTCGTGGTTAGTAAGCAATCGCTACATCAACAATTACAAAAAATAAAGATTCTGGATTTAATGAGCGATAGGCTGACAAACAACTCTCTTGAAAAATAATCCATCAACAGAAGTCTTTAGGTTGTGCTGATTGAGAGTGACATTTATTGATAATGAGAATCCTGGAAGAACGTAGTGAAATATTCTCATCATTTAACATCTGCATAATATTAACATACAAATGAGAGTTTTCAAAATTTCTGGCTTGACCGTATTGCACACTATATACACCGCAAATTAATGAGAATCTATTCGTCCCAAGATACGTTCGTACAAAATTAAGCATTATTAAACTCTGCTCATGGCACTTTTCGCGCTGTCAACCGAACTTTGATTGAAGTATAATATTTACATTTAAGCTTCCAGACTTCGCAACTAACAATAATAATTATTTCGATTAATAAACGAGAAGAAACATCTGCGATGCATGAATCCATCCAACACACCGAGTTTCCAGTGAATGTAACACAGCCATCATATCTTATGTATTATTTTGTAATGTAAAGCACTACATGTTTAAGTATAGTATGGGAGAATTACTTTAAAAATTACTCAGAAGGTCATGAAGTCATCCAGACTCGACAACAAAAATATATTATTCACCGTATACACATATTTTTAGATTACTATCAAAATATTTTTTATACGATTAATTGACGACATATAATTTTAATGCGATATAAATGAAATAAAATGAAAATAGAGAAAACTAAGAAAAGTGGGTAGCTTAATCTCTTTTTTGTAAAAATTGAAACAAATCCTCTTTGATTAATTTTAATATGGATTTAAATATGAATTGATAATATTTATTCACAATATAATGTAATGACTAACGACTTAAACTATATTCATCGTAAGTTGTATTAAACAAATATGTTCTAACTTGGACGATTTCTGACATTTCTAGCATTTTTTATTTATTTGATATCTCTTGTCGTAATGATTCCAAAAATATCTGAGTATGGTAAATAAATGAAAATCTTCTCTAACCATCTAGAGAATAATACATAAATATAAACGTTTTTTCATAGGAATAAATAATAATTACTTGCATGTAACAAACAACACTAAAAATATATATTTTCTATCAACCTACTAAGAAACCAATAAGATTCATACTTGATCGTGTATCCATTATAATAAGTCATTAATTTATATAATTCTTTCAATTTAAATTTGAATAAGACTGACGGTTATAATATGAAATTAACAAGAAAAGTCGACCGCCCAAAGTGAATGAAATTTGACATTTTTTATATTGCTTCCACGTATATATAAATAATCCTGTTTAACATATTTTAAAACGATTTACACTGTGTAAGTACGCTAAGCCACTAAAAATATGGTCAATGTTACTGACAACTATAATAATGTATGGAAATATAAATATCTAATGTTTAGTTTTTCACATCGGCAAACTTTTTAAGAATATACTTTTTGGTGCAAATTATTAATAGGAATTCTACTGTGGGAGTCGAGTATGGGTAAATCAAAAGTTCGGCAAAGTGGGTATTCTTCTGTCTACTTTTTGACTTAAGATTTCAAAGTGATGCCATGGTATGGTCATTATATAGATCTGTCGTCACTCGTTGATGGTTAGTATCGCTGCACTAAATGATTGCTGCCAATTAAAAGATCTGACGTAGTTGTCTGATTCTAACTTAAGTATCCTCACAAAACATCACTCAAGTAAATAAGATAACAGGCACCATAGGGGTAACAAATACTTTGAGAAAATGATGGCGCCTGATATCATTCACGCTAAACCTTTTGCACAACAATCATGCTCCACTTTCATCGCAAGGACATGGACATCCTGACACACATTTGATCCTCACAAAATCATCAAGCGACTGAGTCTTTCGCGATGCAAATATTCTGAATTACAAGTATAAAGTATAAAAAAGATCACTAACCTTCGAGTTTCATGCCAACTTCGAGGCACTTCTGGAAGCGGCAGTAAGGACACCGTTTCCGCTGCGTCTTGTCGATGTGGCAGGAGCGTTCAGCAACGCAGGTGTACACTTTCTTGTTTTGGACGGTACGTTTGAAAAATCCCTTGCAGGACTCGCAGGTGAGCAGGCCGTAGTGGTAACCGCTGACTTTATCTCCGCATACGGGACAGAGCTCTTCGATGACGTCCTTTGAATCCGTTTGATCGCAGGGCATACCTGGAGCCGCGGGCATGTAGGATCCGTTGTCTGAGCCGGCTCCTGAGGAGAACAAGTAGGAAGTGTCCAAGTTAGGCATGCCATAGTTCTGGTATTGCGAGGAGTACTGGTCCGCGGCAGCGGGATAGGCGAGAGCGGGAAGGGCGTACTGCGGTGGTGGCGGTGCGCCCCCCGACTCGCCTGAGCCCACGCTGAACGGAGACATGTTCAGAGGCATGAGAGCGGACTGCTGCTCCATTTCTAATATCATCGCCCGACTAGGGCCCGTCGCGTTCCGGTATCTGCCTGCACACTACTGTCAAGACACGGAACCGAGGATAGCACTAAGAACAGAGGAGCACTGCGGTCGTTTACCGAATCAGATTCGGGCACTGTTTTAGACCACCACAACCACTACTGTACTTCGCGTTAAGCGTGTTCTGAACTCTCAATTTACAACTATCCGATAATGCACAACTGAATTAATAATTAATAATTAATATTGTCAACTCTCACGTAGTAGTAAAAAATATAAGCACGTTGTCAAAAAAGTATATTGTAGGAAACCCCATTTTTACCGCGTTAATCGATTGATAACTTTGAATATACGGAGCGACAATTAATTTGTACATGCGATATGTCACAATGTCACAACGAAGGAGCAAACTATGCGACAGTACCGACGCAAAGAGGCGAGAGGCGCGACTGACTGAACGACGCAGCCGGCGCGAGAGAAGGAGCGACCGAAGCGGCAGGGTGATCTGTGGGGGGCAAGGGTCGGGACGGGGAGAGACGCCGAAGTGGGGATGCCTGATATATACAATGGAAAATGATTAGGAGGGACCCCGTGTAATAAGTGAAAGTGAGTCGGCGACCCACTTTCCAGCGAACCAGGTCTATGTTAGTCGGCGGAGGGAGGGCGGAGGGCGCACGGCCCACTGACCTACTTACAGCCCGGGACCTGCCCCACGTCGCCTCTCCAGAATCTTGTCCAACCTTCAGTCTTTACCTATCCCGCGGTGTCTCTCTCATTCATACCTGACCCGCTGCCACCGAAAAATGCCGCCATATCTCAAAAACCAATCCCAATTCTAAGCTAATATTTCTTCCTAATCTAATTCCTAAAGCTAATTTTCCAGCTATCTTACCCATGAATGATAATTTAAAAAAAAACACTGATAAAAATATCAATAACCATAGACTGTAAATATCTCTCTATGTTTAATACGAGTATATATCGTCTACATTATTATTACCGTATTAAATCAGACAAAAAATCACGATGTGTGTAATTTTAAAATTAAATATAATATTCAGCGATTACTTATCACTAATATAAATAATAAATTAGAAGTAAGAAAATCCGAGTAAGTGCGTGTTTGGGGTTTCTTTTATTACTTCTCTTACATCGACTGAATTTACGCGTTATCCTAGTGTTATTTAATTAATAAAGAATCATATATAGCATTTATCATACTCCAAGAACATGATTAGAATGTTTTGTAGGTAAATTCTCAAATATTATAATTAAAAATCTAATTCACAAAAAACCCAGTTTTTAAGAACACTATTTTTTTTAGGACTTGGCAGTGTTGTACGAATTACAGCTAAGGGCAGGTGAATCAAAGTATTAAAAACTGACTCCTAAACTTCGGATTATGTATATGTATTGGAGCAATGAAAATAAAATAGAAAGTATCCATATTTTTTACTCGCTTTCCTTTTACAGGCAATAAACGCCCCGAACGAACCGAGTGTAATATAAAATATTTATGGCCCAATTCAGACCCTTTACTCTCTTGCTTAAAATATTATTTATTACAATATTTGAAAAACAGTTAAGTAAATAACTTTGATGCTTCCGAAAAAATCTTTGTCGGTAAAATTGAAAAATCGTTTAGTGAAAAAAATCATGACAAAACACGAAAAATTCTCTCCAATCTCTCGCAAGTGGGATACAAATTGTTGGACAAATCTGGATTAGATCGTCAGTGATTAATTATATATTACCTACCTCTATGATATACGCTGACAGGCACTGAAACCTCAAAAAGTTTTAGTGAGAGGATACATTAAAAATATATTTATTTAATAACAACTTTTTTCAGTTACTACAACTCAGTCGCATTGGCAACGAATGACCGACACGAATTGCAGTTTAAGCTATGCCGCGTGCAGTTAGTTCTGGAGGGCAGCGACTCCTATCAATTTTGGGAATATAGTCACATTGGATAGTGCCGGTGTTACTTGTTCACATGCGGATTTGTAACACTGGTGGAATTACGATTACTGAGTTCCCAAACGAAAAACTACCTCAACCCAAAACCTTAGTGGCATCATAAATTCTTACAACGGTCTGATGGTTTCTAATGCCCAGAGATGGATATAAGCTCGGATGGAAAAAAAATATGATGAAGTGTTCAATATTTTGGCTAAATAAATTTTCATGCATTGAATCTATTTAAATTTGATTAAAACTTCGTTGTCCCTTTTTCAAAATTGAGCAATCAATCGATATAAATTTTCATGTAAAAATGAATTTGTAAATTCGTTTTTACATTTGAATATAAAAATAAATAAAAGCTTATGAAAACAACGATTTTTGAATCGGTCATAGATAGTATTAATGATTTTCTACGCGGTTTTACTGATTTTTTTTTATTTTATACATTAAATTAATATACGTTCAATTTACGACCAAGTATACATTTTTTTATATGCGAGTAAACAGCGTGAATACGTATACCTATAATATACATATGACAATCTCGTGGTTCGTGGCCTACATTCGTATTGATGTCATACGTACGGTGAGCCATTAATAAAAATAACACAATCTTTCATAACTGTATCAGTTTACTGATAAGAGCGAAACAATGTGCGCAATCTAAGCTGTACAGACTGAATCAGCTGTTCGCAAGATACCTCACCCTGCACACACCGACGAGTCGTTATGAAGCGGCTCGGTACGAAAAAATCGCGCCAACGAAAATAACGACATTCCTAGAGAAATCGCAAGTGGTTCGCGAGAGAAACATTAATATTACAGCACACGATGTAACAATAAAAATGTTCTCATACAATCAGCAATATAATGAAAATGAAACGTCACAACGGCACATTAGTATGAACGCGTCACTATCCATCGGAATACAATTAAGCGCTCGTAATTTTTTTCGTCTGTCAATTATTCATCCATTCATTCAGACGTTTGGCGACAGAAGCGCACTTAAGAATTTATTTCTACGACAAAAACTAATCTCAATTTTTCATTATTTTCACTTTTACAAAAAAACAAATTCATAGTACAAGATCATGACGTCACGGATGTTGGCTACTTTTCGATAGAATTGCGCTAAAATAGAACAGTTATCAATATTTTATAAAAAAAATCAAATTATTTGTTGCCGGTGTATTTCCGTGTTTTGAATATTCATATTAATCATTTGCCAGCTTTTTTTATAAAATCTTAATTTATTATAAATAGTGTGATAGAACATACAGTTTTATTGATTTTCTAGCACATATTCTATATATAATATTTATTTATACCATGTTCTCACCCAAATTGGAGCATATGGATCTACACAGGGTGAAGATATCCACTCTGAAAGTCGAGTATATGGATCTCTGCAATGTGAAGACGTCTTGACAGATTATTTTTCACGAGA
>JAGVSQ010006678.1:0-16086 GCA_022683975.1 Rhyacophila evoluta | reverse complement strand
GCTAACAGAGATCTCACATATGGAAGTTTACCAGTTTTAAATAATTTAGAATTTAAGTATTAATCATTGAGCAGACAAATACTTATCGTAATTTAAAAAAAATGGATTTGTAAATTACAATATATATGTGTGTATATATATGTATTACAAAGTTATCTAGAATTCATATTAATTGACGCGGAGGCATAAATACATGATAATATGTTATCTTTTCTATGAGTTATTTTATATTTAAACTAACTTCCTAACTAACTAACTGATAGTTGATATCAAAATTATAATATATGCAGATATGGATAAAAAGTTTGCATAATAAATACTTACATAATTATGTTACTTTAATCGGCATCGCCTTGAGAAATATAAATGTATGTTTATTTTAATTCTCTCGTTAAAATAGCCGACACATAAATCAAATTACGAAGACGAGTGATGAATCAATTGTACTTAAATCCATTTTTAGACCAGATCAAAATTCTAATAGAATTTACTACCAAATGGATAGATAGATTTTTGAATCTCTAATAACACTCAATAACCAGTTCGATGTATATATGTTTATCTAACCTATACAAATTTAACCAATTTTGACCCTTAAATTAAAACTATAACAAATTAAATTACTACTCCAAAACACAAAAAATGGGTTTGCTGAAACCGAATAAAAGTTTAAAAAAATGTAGATAAATAGTATAACGCTCGATGCTATGTGTTCGTGCATTAATTTTGATAAATTTCGTCCTAAGTTTTCATAAAAAATATGAGTTGGTTGTTTTTTTTTAATGGTAATATTTCTCTTTATGCTGGAATAATATTAGGGTAATAAACACTTTTATTGTAAGCTTTGAATATCTTATAACAAAAGCATTATATATGATTTTATTCCATTATCGTACAAATTCAACAAAAGCCTGTCTATTTCTTAGTATCCAAAAGGGTATTAAATTTAATATAAAGTTTAGAGTTCTTAACGTTATTCTGTTATTAAAGTTTCCAAATAGTTACGGATGTGTCGCTTTGTATTACCGCAAAGATTTCCATCATCCATTTCGCATCCTATTGTCAGTAATAACCCATAACAGGAAAACAATCGCCGAGTCCGGCGGGGGAGGACATAATTCCGCCACATCAACAGGTTTATGATCTGTGGAAGCATACATCACCTGGCGGTGGGGCATTAATCTATCCCAGGCAGGTGAGGACCCACAAGGTCTCTCTGGAGGTAGTCCATTGAGGTGTTTACCCCACAAAGATCACGATAGCGTAATGTTCCAGTTTAGCTTTGCTGAATTATTATTTGACATATATCACATTGATATTCACATAATTTACTTCAACATATTTTATGTAAATGTTGGTAATAATTATTATTATTTTAGTTTTTGTTATTATCGATATTTTGAAAACTGTTTAAAATACAATGTTCCTTTTCATTTTTTTACAATTAAGGTATAAAGTCATAGTAAATCCGTTTTTTAACTTGCTTAGATTAAATGAAAAAATGTAAAAAAATTAGTAAAGGTATTTTTTTTATTATTTGATACTTTATGTATATTACATATATATATTTGAGTTTAAAGTCAGTAAAAATACAAAATTTGACCGTGGAAACGAAAAAGAACGTTACCCACAATTTTTCAAAACAGTTTTTAGTCGTCAATCACAATGCATATAACGTAATACACGTTCTATTAAAAAGGTTTAAGCTGAAAATGTCGAAATTAGTGTCTAAATTTGGCTTCGAAGTTTGAAAAAAGGATGGCTTGTGAAGTTCGTGACCAGGAAAAACGGCTTCCACCTAATCAATTTGATAAGTTTTCTTTAATAACTTATTCAATATTTATGATGTTGAGTAGATAAAATACCAATTTTATTCTTCATGTACTTGGGGGTTATGTCTACGTAATGTTTTTATTTAGAAGGAAAATAATCAAATATACGTTTTTTGTGCCAACTGTAAAATTTGTTTTAAGTGAGTAACATCCTTTTTCCTTTCCACAGTCGATATGGTAAGTTATCATTTTTGTATCAAGTGGTCACACGATACTGTCTTGAGATGTATCTCGAGAAATAGATTAAAATAATACCGATGATCAGCCAATCAATCGCGCCATTGCCCTGTTATCGATTTATAACATATTAATTTAAAACACCCGAAAATCATATGAAAGCGCTTGCCTATTGACTCGCATTAAAATAAAAGAAAGTATTAATTAGATAACTGCAGAATCTTTGTTTTAACAAAAAGTTTGGTGCCAAAAATTAGTATTTGATTAACAGCTCGTCGTAGGTAAAAATCTATGTAAAAAACCTCCTAAGGGTAGCATAATAATTATTATATACTATAAAAATATAATTCAATCACTAACTATAATATCTACACAATTTCTAGTAATTTTATTTTACGTTTTTTTTAATAAATCTACAAAATATAATATCTAAATATTTTCTCATAAAGCCTTACAGCGTGATAATTAGACATGTGTAGCATAAAGCTTTAATAATTTTGATAAGAATGCATCATACAAAAGCAACTTATATCATTTTTAGACACAGAAAGAATAATATGAGTAATGCATTGATTTTCTACAAATAAACGTGAATATAGAAATAATTTGATCGGTGTCAAAGCTGCAATGGTCTCTCGTATTCAATTGCGGATCACATAACGATATTGAGAAGGTGCATTCCAGACTTGACACAAATAGCGCACCATTTTATGCTGCAGCGCGTTGGCTATTTGTTTCTGAAACCCAAAACTAAAGCAAAGTCTAATTGCACGGATATATCCAAAGAAATATATGAAATAATTGCCGAATTAGATTAAACTAATCAAAATAATTATACAATCTACTCTCAACTATTAAGCTAATATAGTCAAAATAGAGAGATACATACCGATAATTATTAATCAATTAATGGATCTTCTCTAGAGTCTAACATTTTCTAATTTTTTAGCTTATTCATATTTCTGCAAAGTTGATCTGTTTTTAAATTCAGTCGTGACTATGTCGTTGATCCGTTCTTTTGAACAGTGATCATTCACTCCCCAAGTTTTGCATAAATAATATAATATGTAATTTATCTTGGCGCTAAGCGATACTATAGAAACAATAAAAATAATTTGCAATCAAGTTTGTACAGAAAAATATAGGCAAGTACACAAATTGATCAAACACTAAATAGTAGTTGAATACATATACAATTTTTACCATGTCCACCCCGAAAGTAGAGTATATGGAAGTCAACCGTGTAAAAATGACCACTCCGGATATTGAGTATAATATATAATTATTGGCAATATTAGAATTTTTTTTATAAGAATTGGTTATCAGTTGACTACTAAATTTATTATATATAGGTTTTAAAAAATCCTGTAGGACTACAACGCGTAATCTCTTGGCTACGAAGCGCGCCCGCTTACCTTTTGACAACCGTTATCATACAAATAATTATGCTCAATTTTAATAAATTCACCATCTGTTTCACGATGGATTGTAAGTTTGTTTATCGGAAAATAAAAGATAATTTTTGGATTAAACCTTTGAAAACTGCCTAATAAGCGATTGTCTAATTTTATTGTGTACATCTTAATGTATTTTAAAAGGATCCAAGCGTTTTTTTTATTCCCTCTTGAATTTCAAACTTATGTCCATGATACTATCATTTTTTTAAAAAAATATTATAATTTATCAGCTAACCCCAAAAGTTAATTTGTTGTTTTTAATTTGATACACTGTAACTGATTTCTGAGACATTAAACATGATAGCTTTATCTAGCATTCCAACTAGTTCTTCTTTGTTAAAATCACGGTCGTTCAATATTTCTTAAATATCTTGAATATCCAAGTCATCAAATCCTTCTCCGCCAATACCACAACAAATTTTTGTTATTTTTTCGTATTTATCTTCCATTGTAAGTACGACACTTTCACTAGTGATTACTTTTGGCTGAAGCTTTCCCTAGCAAGCATTTAAAGTGTTATGTTTTTTTTTTATCTTGACATATTAAATCTAGTCGAATATGATGAATATTATATTTTTGTGATGCTATGATCTAGGGTTGTCCAAATCAGACATCTTTAAAACCGTGTTATACAGGCATATGCTACAACTTATCAATCGTCTTATGTAGAAACCATTTTATTCGAAATTTGAGTGAATATATAAAAACTAAAGTTTTAATTAATGTTAAAGGTAGTTGACGTTTTATTTGTAGATTAATATTTGAAGTATTTTAGTAGAAATAACATTACAGTTTTATTTGAGAGTATGTAGTGCTTAAAATACTATTAACATTCTGACGATGTGTTTGCTGAAGAAATTTAACATTGACGCACATGTTTTGAATAATATAATATGCTAAAGTATAAAACTTGAGCCTTGAATTCCTCATGAGATTTACTAACTACATACAAACTTTGACGTAATTTTTAATATAAATTCAAGTGACGGGTGAGCCAAAAAAAATTATTAAAGTTACCGCAAGATGTAGACATGAGGCAACAGTTCTTACGTCTAGACTGAGAATTAGCAAAGAATTACCCAGACGCCATTCTCGTTTCCGTTCTGTTAGGTGGCATATCTATCTAGATAGGATTTTAGATTCCTGTAAGCGACAACGCGCTGGGCAATGTTAGCGTGTAAACACCATTGAAACGAATAAATAACAACGACAATCAATCTATTTCCAGCCACGAGACTAGAAAATTGAGGCATTTTATAGCAATGAACTTTTCCATAGTAAATGAGAAAGATACTTCACATCCAAACTGACTACTCCTTAACTAATTTTCGGCAACAGTAGACTTAGTATGTTAAGTTGTTAAAATTTTCAGTATATATCTATCTGTTGACTCATATATACAAGAAACAATATAAAAATTATCATATGATAGTGTTCCTTGTATATATGAACGAAAATATAAAATCAAGAAAGCTTACGTAATCATTTTAACCAACAAAACTTCTAAAATTGTAACAAAATAAAGCAGGTCTTTGTATGTATATATTTAATTAAAGTAAACATGGTACATAATGATGTTATTAACTAAATAACCATTTTTCATTATTAAATAAAACAATTATTGCTTATATAAAATTTTTCACGATTTAAATGGTTTGAGTTTGGCACGTTGTGGTCGGTAAATTAATGTGTAACTCATTAGTTGATGTTCTGACAGGAATATAACTTAAAACTCAATTTAGTTTAAGAACACAATTAACGTTTATAGATAGTGGTGTTTTTGAATTATCTGTTATATATTTTCACTAACTTATAGCACGCAATATTCACTTGTAAAGTCTTTTTTTAAGTATATTATATTTTTATAGTAGGCTTGTCTTTATTATACAACTATTATTGCATGAATAAAAAAGGCAACTTTGAAGTTTGGGCACCCTCGTGCGTTGCGTAATCTACATTAATGCTAATGCACGGAGTGGTTACGTGTGGTGTATTCATTATGGTTAATATACCACTAAGCAATCTTATTTGAAATATTTAATCATATTGACTATTCTACTTATAAATTTAAAACATCTTTTTTATTAAGTGATTTATTAAAGTCCTATTGCCTGCATATTTCTATAATTCCTAGCGTATAATTTTCATTTTTTATGTTATTACTCAAACATTCACTTGTATTTACGGTTCACGTTTTATATGCATACGTGAGTACCAAACCACCTCAAAGTAAAAAGAATTATTTATAGGCGTACAAGATAATATTGGTGACAGTTGAAACTTTTAAAAGCATCCACAAAAGCTTGGAACATAAATAGTGTATGCTATATACATAGATCATTGAATACAATAACGTCATAACTCAATATGCCATTATTTCAGAAATGAATTTGAAACTACAACATAAAATTTTATATTAAACATGGTAAACGGAAAACAGAATATTTAAAAATAATAAATATTTATTTATTTTAATATATAAATGTGTAGAGTCCACATCCGTATGAATAAATAAATAATGGAAAATTTTGAGTTATGATATTATTGCTTTGAGCTATATTTATATTTGTATTTATTCAAATTTTAAAACTGGTAAGCTCTTTTTGGCATTGCTTTAGTTTTGTGTACAAATTACTTTTTGATTTGATTACTGACAAAAGCCAGTATACAAATTTATATTCTTAATATTCAAATCTGTTTTTTTTTCATTTTTCGTCTACCAAGTTTATATCAAATTTGTTTAAAATAGAAAGATAATATAACACGAGAAAGATAACAAACAATTTAATTTTCTTTAAAAGCACGAATTTAAAAATATAATTAAATATTTGAAATCTCATTTAATGTATATTGTCGTGTCGCTTTGTGCTGAGAATATTTAATGACATAAAACGGTATTGATTATGCAAACATAAAAAAAATCGACTTCCAATTTAAGAAAAAATAAATCCTTTAATTTTGCTGCATGCCCCTCAGGCGGAATTTGAAACACAAAGAAGAAACGCATTTTGTTTGTTCAAAAATTTTCTTCATTTCTTTTAAAATTAAATTAAAACACAAAGTAAAATACTCGACTGCTACGATGTTTAATAAAATAACGGTTAAATCCTTCCGCCATTAATAACTCTTGCAGCGCACAAAGAAAAAGCTTGGCCGCAAAACTACGTAAATGTTTTATTTTTAATTAGCTTTTTAACGTTGATTATAGAAGCCCTAAAAACAAGGTATTTTGTTACCTAAGAATAGAAAAGCTCCCGGATCCCTTTTTTACTAATACTATTTTTGTTACACTACTAAACTTACTAAACTAATTACCATTATAACAAATAGTAAACTTCGTCGTCAGTGGGAAAATACCTCCCATGATGTCAATTTTACGGAAATGAATTAAAGATGACATTGCATAAAATTTCAACTAAATATAGTATTCTACCGATTGAAAAAATCTCTCATATGTTGGAAAATACTGCCATTTAATTTAAAATAAGTTTATGTACCACTTATATTGTTTTGTCTCTTGTGGCTCGGCCACATATTGCGGATGCCTCAAGAGAATCTGAACCTGACTTGCATATTCTTTAAACCAAGCGGTTGTCGGCGTCCCGGAAGGCTGCTAAATACTAAATATAGAATGTATTCGGCGGAATTACGGGATACAATTATGACTTTGGAGGACGCAGTAATACTGGCGGGCGACTGAGATTCTTGGAGGCGGCACGTGGTTTTCCATGTATTTCAAATCTACATCTGACCTATTGACTTAACTGTATTTTAAGTCTTAAGGGTTTCATTGCTAAAAATACTTTCTTGCACCTGAAACTACAAAGCTTAGACGTTTCGAAAAAAGCGATACGTTATTCTCAAAGATCAGTGATAAGTTCCTTCCAAACAATTTTATTTTTGACAAATGGGAAGTATTTTCCTGTTAATGACAATATATATTATATTGTATATGTATAGCTGACTTTGGAGTCGACAGTGATAAATACATTACGTTATCTGGAGTAAATTTGTTAGAATCATATCCATGGTGTGTAATAAGCGGGTTACAGATAATCCGTGAAGCTTGGTGACGTTCACAGATGAAGGCACATTGTGTGAAGATATAGAAGGGTGACGATATGTTGAATTTAAGCCATGTGAGCGTCTACATCTTCTACGAACGCCAGTATATCACATACAAAATACGAGTTTAACTCAGTTATTCAAATAGTTATCCAAATTATATTATAGTTACATGAACAACACAATTTATCACTTGTTAAAATAGTCATTAAATATAATTTAAATAATTTCGCGTAAATATTACGACTAAAATAGGTTAACTGCCGCGATATTTTCCTGAATATTGCATATTGCGAAAATTGAAATATTATACCACCATCTCTCGTTAATATTCACAATCAAACTATCTTGATCCAGTTATTTCTCATGGAAAACAAATGTATGACATAGGACTCATATATGAGTCCACAGCCATTAGCTAATATTTTAGCAAGATTCATAAATGAGTCCACGGCTATTAAGAGGTTAAAATATAATTGTCTTATTTTTGTGAAAATGAATATCACTATACTATTGTTTGCGATAAAACGAGATATTTTGTACTTATGTTTAGTTTTTGAGCAAGATTATAAAAAAATACTTTATAAATATATTGGATATTTTAGACAGTTCATCTGTTTCACCGTTTCCATGCAAAATATTTGGTGTAGTACGGTGAACTTTATTTTATCACAATAGTACTGTAAATCTACCTCCAACAAATCAACATTTTTCAGTATATTTGATATTTCAACATATAATTGTAAAACATCTCGTTCACATTCTTTTTGTCTTCCAATTAACAACTCTTGTTGAATAAACGTATGTTTATTTGTTTATAGGATAATGCAAAAATAGGATAAAATTCAGAAAACCTTATTTTATAATAATTCAATTATGTGAGTTCTGAACTAAGTAAATATTTTGTAATCAATAGAAACAATGAGGTCTCAGAAAAATATTGACGTTTCGAATGCTTTGAAAATAAATTACACATATCACATTTATTCTTGAAAACTGTTTAATTATATTAATGTGAAAAATTCTTCGAATGAAACAAACTTTATGAATTTAATGCACTTTGTTAATAAAGCATGCGAATTATTTAGTTACCTGTGAGAATATAACAAGGGTATAAAGAACTGTAAGAAAGTAACTTTTACCACTAACTTACTCTGCAGAATTTGTTCATATTTATTTTGTAGTGTGTACTTACTTTGTATTTTATAAAAAGTAAAAAAAGTATTCAGGAAACCGAAACACTCAGCCAAGAGTTTTGATAGTATTTCTACAAAGAAATGTATTATTACGAATAAAAAATATGATATGTGTTGTATACGTATTTCTACTAAGTTATGACATGATCTTTTCAAGTAAATATTTATTGAAAAAATAAACTTTATTAAAAACTAATGTATCATAACTTGACTTATTTTACCACAAATAAAAAATATGCACCAAAGCACTTGATAATGGTGTCATTTGGTAAAATGTTTCTGAAAATATTAAATAATAAAATTCCGTATTAAATTACATAAAACTAAATAGTAGTTTGATAGCAATCCTGTTTGGGTAAAAGATATTCACCCCAACGGAACAATAATGCCGTCAATGAGGTTTGATTGCTTTTTCCTGAACGAGAATTTGGTAGGTCGCTTTTTTTTCAAAATCTAAAGCTTAATTTTGAAAATAGTTCGGCATTTACGGCTTAATTATTTTTGATAGAATGTGTATTTAGTTATCTTAATTATGATTCAAATAAAAGCACTTGAAACCTTTGCCTAAACATGTTAGTATTTTACACAGTGTGAATACATAAACAGCCTCTTGATGTCAAATGGAAAACTCTATTCACAAATCATATTTTAAATAACTAATATTTTATTCCATTGATAACAATATTTTCTACGCATAAAAAATATAATATGATTCCATAATAATTAATATAAAATGGTATATCGGAGGTACAGCGTTTTGATGGTAAGCATTTGTTATTGCAATTCTTTACTTAGCAGTGGTACGTTTAGATTCTAAGAAAAATAATGCATTAAGTAAACAAATAATACGAAACGCCCTGACTTCATTGCATGTAATTCATGTGAGTAATTGATTTTTTTTGCTTCCACATTCGTTGCAAGCAAATATTGATAGCAAACTTAATACAACTGTTTGTATTTGTTATTTGAAAGCAGATTTTTTTATGTACAGGTTTTCTGAAGAATGCGAATATGTGTATACAGTGACGATTCTTTTTCAATTCTGTACCAGTTCCCTGTTTATTTGCCTTTGCGGATTTCAAATAACCACGGTAAGACATTTTATTCTTTGTGAAAGATCTAGTAACCAAAAGTAAATATTTATATTTATAATATGACAGCAAATATTTATAGCCTGGATGAAAACTACATCAATCTGTTTTAGCATAGCGAATATTTAAAGTAAAACATATGCCTATTGAGTTATTGCAATACTTTTACTATTGTATTTAATTAAAAGAAATAAATACACAAAGTCCTTATTTTATCAATACATTTAGATATTGAAAATGCTGGTTTGAAGATACATTGCTCATGAAATCATTTGAAAATTAAGATTTACTACTTAAAAATATGAAAAATATCTTGCAACTGTTTTTCAAATTATAGTCATATGATATGTATTGTATCCTACTCATTTACAAACTAATTTAAAAATCAATTATTTTGCTTTATGAGTAATCTTTTTGAAGTTGTTGTAAACTTATTCATCGATATTAAAAATAGTTATATATATGTAAAAAAATATACCATTTAAAATCTTTGGCTGAGAATAAGATACGAATATTTTATATTTCATAAAAAAAATGAAAATCGATCGCAGGTTTTACTTTGGTTATGGTAAACGAATTTTAAAAATAAACATAAAAAACGCTCATTTTTTAAAATATATATTGGATAACTTCTGTGGTTAAAACTTTTAGTTTTAATATTATTTGTAGAACATCAAATAATGTAGAGTCAACTTTGTATTATTGAGTAACACTTGATTAAATAATGAAAGAAACTTTTCCCAAGTCTGCTAATGCATTAACAATTATAAGCTTCATTTAAATTTTCAGTTGAAAGGAGATCATATTGCAATGTTGACATTTGTATCCTGTCTGACAAGTGCACTGTTACAACTATTCATGTACTGCCATACATGCAATGAAATTATGTCAGCGGTAAGTAATCACATTTAAAATTAATTATGATATCGTGACAAGCAATATTTAAAATTATGAACTCACTTCAGGTTGAATCTAAAAAGACAAAAACGTATCCGTTCATATTTAAAGAGTATAATAATAGTATATAGATATTCAAAATTACTGATATTTGTAACAAAATCAATACTGTATAGATTTGAATGAAGGAACTTGATTTTAAATGACAATATAAATTTATTCGATATTAATTTCTTAGCTTTGAAAAAATGTTAAAATTTATAAAAATGTAAATAAAAATTAAGTGCGACGAAATGTTATTTTATACGTTTCATTAAACATCTTAATTTCGTATTTATAAAAATTCTCTTTTGGCTAAACGTTATTGAGTAAAAAAAATCACTAAAAAATCGTGTTTACAAACTACGCGTACAAAATAATATGTTTTTCTTAAGCATTACGTTTGCCGCTATTAAATACGTTGGTATCCATTTACAAAATTATTATTTAAGACTGGATATATCGTCGTATTCCTGGCAAAAAACGTTGAAGTGAAAAAGCGAGTTTTGAGATAATCGAGCTTAATGTTTGAGTCTCTTTGTTAAATAAATTTTACGACAATTTCTTAAGGTATAATGTTTTATACTTGTATAAGACTCACATACTATAATAATGCATAGACTCAAACATTAAAACTCGATTATCTCAAAACTCACTTTTTCAATTTAACGTCTTTTGCCAGTAATACGACGATATATTATTATTTTACTTAGCTTGTTTATATTTTTAAATAGAAAATGCTAAATATATTCAAAGAGTTATAAATATTCATGATGATGATCAAAAAAGCATATATGTAACTTTTTCATAAAGCTTGAAGAATAAAATACCTTAAGAAGCGTTTGAATTATGTTTTTTTATTAAGGTTATTTAAGAGAGAAAGCTGCTCCATGGAATATTTTAAACGTGTAATGGCATTAGTTATTTCAAAGGCACCGCTCAGTGGCACTTCCGTATTGAGCCAATATCATACTCTTGTGCAATTTATTATACCGAATGACAAACTATATTCTCACAGAGCTACGTAGAACGAACCACCTTTGTCTAGTGTGAGACGATGTAATAAATCTTGCCTCTATATAACACTTCTTATCTGCAGTGCGGTCTCTCTATTACCTAACGACACCTCTACGTGGCAAGAAAACCTTCCAGAGTGCAATAAAAATGCAACTATAAATGCCCCTTTTATCAAAGAACTTGTTAAATTACTTAGACTTTCAATTATTACCCTTCGTTCAATTATAAAATAAGTTGAAAAGAGTCGTAAGTTTAAATAAGTTTATTTACTTATTCTCATAGAGTTTATTTCATTTTATTTATTTCATGTACGCAGAAAATTATTTACAAGTTATATGTTCAAAGCATTCAAAACATTGAATGGAAATTATTTTCATAAATATTTCAAAACGAAACATTCACCCAAACTCACTTTCACTTAGACGGGAGTTGTCAATAACCAAAGTAATTTTTTTGCTAAAGATAACCATTGGTGTCAAGAGTCATGGGTTAGTTCTAGATAGAGAATAAAAATGTTCTAGATTTCTGGATAACTCGGTAATTAAAAATATACACACTAATATTATCCGCTCTCACAGTTAATATTAATATTAAATATTTATTTTTACGAGAAAAAACATGTATGTTATTTCTTTCAATTTTTCTCCCCACTTGTAAAATGCGTCACGAAGAATATTTTTGTACCTGTAATCAAGGTTGATATGTAAAATTATATTATTATTTCATCCTTATATAATTTTAACGTTTAACAACAATGGCAAAAAAAGAATTATTTACTATTGTGCAAAAGATCCTTTGAAAATCCTAAAAATATCCAGAGCCAAAGCATACAAAATGAAAAAAAAAAAACGTTATCGTATCCGGATTATTTCATATGCACAGTGGAGATTTCTCAAAATACGTATTTTACACTTGTGCACTGTGCGCAGTGTGCATTGCGCACTGAAGCATCTTGTAATACGACCCGAGGATATTTTTATAGTATAAGGCTGTTCCGTCTTCACATAAGTAAAGTAAAACCTCTTTCACGGTTCAAGAGTCCGAGAGGAAATGGAAATAAGTGAGAAAAATATAAAAAGGCTAAGAAATATCCGGTCGTCGGGACGACCGAGTCAAGTGTCGGCGTTTCTCCCATTTGAATAGTTCAGTCCGGTCAAATATTTATAGACCGCCCTTTATTTTTTCACCGGAAGAGGACATTAAAAGATTTTTGAATTAGAGTATCCAGGTATGAGTACAATAAGGTAGTCGATTTTGAATTTGAAATGTTAAAGACAAATTACGAGAAGTAGGCAGATTTTATTTTTCTTCATTTAGAATTTCTCAAACATATGGAATGATGTATTACTATTTACTCCGGTTCCCCCAGGTAGCTTAGTAATAAGCATGCGTGTCTCGTATCCGGAAATGCGAACTCAATTATGATCTCTTTCAGATTAAAAAAATCTATAACGCAAGACTGGATGAATATTGGGATCGAGCAATTGTATGAAAACCGATTCGCGTGAAAAATAATCTATCAATACATGTCTTCACACTATATAGATTTATATGCTCCATTTTAAAAACGAACATGATAGAAAACATCTTTTTTATCCATGAAAGACATCATGTTTATTTTGTAAGTGGAACATATGAAAATCTACAGTGTGAAGGGTCCACTCTAGAAATGAAGTAAATGGATCTTCGCAGTGCGACATTTTATCTATCTGTTTATCTGTCGATGTTTCAATTTATTGCGAACTCATTAAGTATCATTTCATTAAAAAATATTTAACAGCTGTGAGATTTGAACTTAAAACTTTTATTTCTAAAATAAGCAGAAGCGTTTACTTCTCAACGAACTCGGTAAACATGTTTTAAAGTTGTTTATTGTGGTACTTTTAAATCGTGAATTCTAAAATCCATGTATTCTTTGAATATAAAATTTATATAAACAGCCTTTTATTAAATAACAAAGTATATGAATAATTTATAAACAGTATTTACTGGAAGTTTCTCTGTGAATTATCGTGAGAAAACTTTTATTTAAAATATAAGTACTGCTAAAAGATTGACGCGTTTCATAATAAACACAACGGTTACATCTTTTCCATCAATTACAATACCAAAAACTATTGACAACCACTTTGATACTTTATAAATTAAAACAAGGAAAAATGATGATGAACATTTTAAATTAATTCAATTGAATCATTGATTGAATAATATTATTCGTATTGCTGTAGCAAGATTACTATAGTTGAAATTTATCGATAGTAATGAAATAATTTTCCCATCAATTACTTACGTTAGAACTATAATTAAATCCAGGAACGGCTTACAACTTAGCTCCCAAGTAATTAGATTTGGTGAAAATCAATTAGTTATTTAGTATTTTGTGCAAGTCACTCAAGGTGAGGCAGCGGCCATGAGTTTAATCAAGTGACCTTCTGCGCCTTACGTAGTTTAAGACCTCAAAAGCTATGTAGAGCTTTCGCTATACTCCAGTGTAGTGTTCCCTGCCTTTAAAGAGCTGCCGCTCACTAGTTACTTAACATATTATTTTCAAGAATTCGGGCTATCAGCATGTTTAATTTAAATATAGTTTGGTAAGTAGCAATATAATATTTACAATCACTTTATTAACTTATATTTTATATGTAATTTTTAATTTGTATGTCTTGAAGAATAGTTTTATAAGAAGGTATAATGTGTTTACTTGTAGCCGTGTTGTATTATTTGTAATTTTAATAATGTTAAAACTTCGATTTTTTTAGAATAATAAATTGATTGATTTTATCGTGTACAAAAAAGCTATTTGTAATTTAAAATTAATTCTGACTACAATAATAACTAACGTCACTGTGTGTTGTAACAAAAAAATGTGTTATAATTTAATTGTTTTATCAAAGCTTATGTATTATACGTACACTTATATATATATTAGCTGTGCTCACAACCACGGTGGTATATGTGGATCTTCACAATATGACGATTTATCTTATTAGCTATTTTTTACAATGATTCGTTATCACTAAATCACAAAATTAAATGAAAATCAAAAACTGCACCTAGGATTTTTGGAAATTATAATGCAGCACTAGAATTTAAGCTCGTGATGTACATTACTAATGTGCTCGCTTATAACAATACTTAAAATAAATTGTATACATTGGCTTTACTAAATATATAATGCAAAAAAGATCGGTTTTATTATAAAGCTTCAAACATATTATTTGTTGTACAAATTTAAGTCCACAATTTTTTTAAAAATATCACGGTAAGATATTCGGAAATTAAATGTATTTTTTCTGCGCGAGTCACGATACTGACAAAGAATCAGGAAAGTCGGCTCACATCTCGGCGAGGCAATGAATCACCGGGAGCTTTCTTGCACTTGAGGGGGTCGTGGGGCGAGCTTTGCATTCACAGAGTACAACTATGTACGACAGATTATGAAGGATGAAGGCTGAATGGAAGTTACCCTTAGAAGTCAAATCGTTTCGTTATTATTCTTCTTATCTCTATGGGTAAAGCACAAACGCTGTCATTTAAATAAGATTCATGACAAAGATAGTCAATTTATTATCGTTAAATTCTTGTAATTAGTATGTTAATGTGGCGAAAATTATATTATATTAAAAAGGTACATCTGTTGCTGATTTTATCTCAATTCATTTATAATTATATATCTTATTTAATTTTAATATTTAATAGTTTTGTTTATATTTATGGAAGATCATACGATGAATTTTAAGAGCAGTGTCTTTCAAAATAGAGATTGTTGGTTTAATGTTTTAAGTGAGTTTGACGTGATTTTTGTGATGAATTTGTTCTGTTTTGAACCTATAATAAAAAAGTAAATAAGATTTTAGATTTTTTGCTTTAAAATCATTTAATGTACGGTTCCACGTAAAAGATTATTTAATTTGATTTATTAATAAAGTAATCATTAGCATTGCCATTAAAATATTATTAAATACTTGTAATATAACCGCAAAGAATACGATTTCGTTAAAATTGAATTTATAAAATATTAAAGTTATTTTTTTACAAGTTAAAAAAAATGAACCGTAGATTGCTTTTTAAATAACAATTATATGAATACTTAGTATAGTATCATTTCGGTAGTAAAGAGAATATGTTTGGCCACTTGTAAATGCGGGATTGATTCCCAAAAGTGTTATCTTTCATACAATGTTCGGAACATATGGTTTCATTTTGTGAAAACACATCTTGACAATTCTAAATTATTTAAAAATGGTAAACTTCCAAATGTGAAATCACTGTTAGCGACCCAGGTTTCGCCTTTCGGCATCTTCAGGCTACATTA
>JAGVSQ010006677.1:0-16086 GCA_022683975.1 Rhyacophila evoluta | reverse complement strand
CAAACGTTGAGCGCATTTTGCGAATTTGCCAAAAGTAGCCCGCAGGTTAAGTGTTAAGACGAAACATAAAATCGCCGACTTGTATAAATACTGCTACAAAAGAGGTTGACAACTTTCTCAACGTGTTTATTTACAAAATAAAATTTCGCCCCATTTATTTATTTAACATATTGAGAAGATTACGAAATGCGAGATTAAGCCGTTTACAACATCTCATTCTTTAGACCACAGATTCCCAACCTTTTTGGCCAACTGCCTCATTTTCGAAGAAAAAAAACTCACTACCCTACTAGTTAATGTGACTATTATTTTTTGTAATGTATTTCTTGTATCTCTAGATTTCTGTTTTTTTTTTGCTCGTTTCACTAGTATTACTCAGGTGGTGGTAATAGGTCTTCAATGCTTCCTAAATTTGCCTTAGACACCAAAACCAACATTGATCTTTCCAACGACCACCAGCGGGTGGTACTCATACTAAGACATTATACAAAAGAGGATAATATATATTAAAAAAAGTGTTTCCGGTAGCCGAGAGGTAAGCGTACATGCTTCACATTTGGAGAATGCAGGGTAGATTGCCACATCCACTGAATTACAAAAAAAATAAAAATGCAGGACTTGGATGCCCATTGGGTTGAGATATGGTCTAATAACCAATTCTTCTGAAAAATAACATGTCAATACACAACTTGTCTCACATTGCAGAGGTCAAAATGCTCCACTTTCTGAGTTATACATGGTAAACTATGAAGTAAAAGTAGCATTTAAGAAAGAAATTAAAGAGTGTCTAAGTGAGTACTAGACAAATCCTCTTCTAGAAAATCTTATTTCTATTCAAACGATGCAAAAAAATCCAATAGTTTTCAGCCCAAGGGTATCAAAGATGTAATACTATTTTAAAATCACTTTTTCTTTTTCGTCTTTTAAAATGGCTAATTAACTTTTTTTAACCACTATATTCATTAACACATTGACTGCCATGGAATGTTTCACAATTCCGGTCTAAAGAGCCAATTTGATTTAATCATGTTATATTATTAAAAACTTTAATAATAAATAGTGCATAGTTATAATCAAAAAGCTTAAAAAATGTTTTTCTGTTCATTTAAGCCAAACCTGATTTTTCATTTCTTTTCTGTGGCCATCTATTCATATTTACGCTGTTATGCTATGAGTTTCCTCTAGCTGTACAAATATGGCAAGTAATGAACATTTCTACGTACTTTTGTCTACCATCATTATAAGTAATTAACAGTTATTATTCATGTGCTATAATTATTTATGGCGATAAGTAATATGACAATAGAATAACTCAAGTACCAAGTCTTTAAATATTGATTTCAGAGATTTACCTACCCTTGGGTATACCCATCTGCAACCGGCCCAGCTGACAACTGTTGGCAAACGTGCTACACTCTGGCTTCAAGACTTACTTATGGATGAAAGAGCTATACGTCGCGCTTACGAAGATCTACGTTTTCGCGGAGTCAAAGGTACGACTGGTACGCAGGCATCTTTCCTCCAACTCTTCAATGGAGACCACGAAAAGGTCAAGAATCTTGATAAAAGAGTTGCAGAATTAGCCGGCTTTGCTGATAACTACTACATAATTACCGGCCAGACTTATACTAGAAAAGTCGATATCGAGTGTGTCGGAGCGTTGTCCAGCCTTGGAGCTACGATACATAAGATGTGTACAGATTTAAGGATTCTGGCATCATTTAAGGAGATCGAAGAACCATTTGAGGAGACCCAGATTGGTTCTAGTGCCATGCCATACAAAAGGAACCCGATGAGGTCTGAAAGGTGTTGTGCTTTATCTCGACATCTCATGACGCTTTATTCCAATGCTGTCAATACCCATGCCACCCAATGGCTTGAAAGAACTCTAGATGATTCTGCTAATCGTAGATTGACAATTGCTGAATCATTTTTAACAGCTGATGCTGCGCTTTTGACTCTTCTGAATATCTGTCAAGGTCTTGTCGTTTATCCCAAGGTCATCGAGCGCCATATTTCTCAGGAGCTGCCATTCATGTCAACCGAAAATATCATTATGGCTATGGTGAAGAAAGGTGCCGATAGACAGGCGTGTCATGAAATTATCCGAGTTCTTTCTCAGGAAGCTGCCGCAGAAGTGAAACAGCACGGACGAGACAATGATCTGGTGGACCGCATTAGAAAGCATCCATACTTTGAACCGGTCCTTAAAGAGTTGGATTCCCTTCTAAATCCTTCAACTTTCATAGGTAGAGCTCCAGAGCAGGTTACCGAGTTTTTGAAAGACGAAGTCGAAATAGTTTTGTCTCTCTACAGCGGGCAACTCTCTAATCAATTAGAAGCTGCTTCGAAGAAGGTGGACTTGACCATATAAGAAATTTGTGCAACCATTTATAGGAAACAATTTATTTTTGTTACATATTAATTGCTTAAAAAGATCTTATGTTTCTTTTGAAATAAACAGTTTTTTTAATAGTATTTTGATCTTTTAGATTTTTTTATGTCATATATAATTAGGGGATAAAATTTCGTGGATTTTTTTGTTTCTGGAAATACAGAAATTTAAAATAAAAAGAAATAATAAATACCTTAATCTGGAAAGTCATTGTAAATCAATCTGGTATCATCGAAATAAAAATCTACCTATCCTATAATTACGTAAATTATGTACGAAATGTCAATATTAATTTCTGTGTTAGTGTGAGCACTTCAAAATGTGTGCGCAATTGTCATGGGAGCACTTGTCATGCATGCAGTTGTCTGGTTACCTACATTCATAAGTACTTTTATCAAAAAAAATGCCCTTTGAGCTAAAAACTTCACCTATTGTTTGATTTATACTGTAGATAGGTTTAATCAATCACTTAATAAGATGTCATTGTAAGTCAAGACCAATAAATATGTGGAAAAGAAAAAATAGATTTTTTTTAAATTTATCATAATACTAATCTAATTAATAGATAAAAATTTTATGATGGTCAAAAATACTCTACACCATTATTTGGGAATGTTGATTTTCTTTTATTTTTCCTTTTCTGTAGAATTTGGTCACGGGCACGATAGATTGTGCGGCGACAGAGCGACAGCGGCAAAACGACAGAAACAAAGATGCAAAATACCTATAAATAGGTGAGTGAGCAAGTGAGGAAGTTGTTGTGATGGTAAAATGTTGTCGCGTTGCCAAACTTGCTCACTCATCTATGTATAGCTATTTTGCATCTCTGTTACAGTCTCTGCTATCGTGCCCGCAGCCTTATCTGTAGTTACAGATGTGGAAGTATATGTTTGTTTGTCAGTTTTAAAATCTCTTTAATCTGAAAACATGACTACATGTTTGTGTAAAGTACTGTAACAAAATACTGTAATACATAAACATTGCTAAAGCATAATTGTATAAGTTGAGGAATGGGTGTATATTAAATTGTATTAGAGTTTTGACTTTACTAAATATCATATCATGGCAAATACCAACCGAATTCGATCCTGTAAATGTTTCAAAACTAATGGCATCTATGTCATTCAAGAGTGCTAAACTTACATTAGGTACCGTAATATATATAATTCGATAGCAGTGTATGCATTATAAAACAGTTATAATTAAATTTCGAATATTTGTTAGTTACTGAAGGAATCTTGATTGAAAGAAAACATTCCGAAAAAATATTTTATTAATTAATATATTGATAAAACATAATACAATGTTATACATACACGTATTTATAAAATATAATAATGATAATAAATAATGATAAATAAATATATGGCAATAAAAAATTCATATTTAAATGATTGTGCTGTAGCCTTTTTATAATAATAATATATACTAAAACTAAAATGAATAATAATTTATCGATATGAAAATAATAATAAAATTATAAAACTAAATATTATAATGATGTGTAATAAAAACTATATAAAAATATGGCAATGTATTGTTGAGAAATCATTTTATGACAATGTCTAATAATGTGAAGTATCTTTTCCGATAATTTAAAAAATAGATATGTCAAATAGTGAGAGCTATGCTTTAAAAAATCAATATGCTATACAAAAATCTAACATGAAATAATTTTTCTCCATTTAATCATATTTACAACTTAAATTATCCATTTTTATTCATGCAATGTTAATTTTTAATGAATTTCAATCACTCTTCATTCTACCGATACTTTCATTTCAATATATACAAAAAAAACTTCGTTATGACTTTATATTATATAACAATACTATACATTCATCATATTACTAGTGAAACCTTAAAGTTTGTTTTAGAAAAATGTTACAAGGATAGAAAAAGTATATATTTTGAAGTTTGGCTTGTTCTATATCATAACTGTATTTTTCTACACATAATATGCAGAGTATTTTAGTTTGGAATGTCAAACTCTTGGCAATTTTGGCAATATATAAACATCTAAAAAGATTTAGATAAAGATGAGATATTATTGACAAAACAAACATTAAACTATATCAAATTATCATATTACGAAATTATAATTATTCAAACATGTAACATTGACTATGAATTTTGATAATTTAATAGTGGAACAGTATTTTTTTATGTTACTTAAAATATTTCAATGTGAGTTAGATGACAATAACTTTCATTTTGATGTAGGAGAATAGATAGAAAATGTAATATAGAAAAAGTAGAAGAAAAGAAAAATAGAAAAAATCTGGTAAGAAATATACAGAATGTAAAGAAATATATTGAAAAAAATAGGTTTGTAGGTTATCTTAGTAAAATAGTGTTGTGCAGTATCAAATGTACCATTTTCAACCTAAGGGCATGTCTTATCATATCACTAATACAAATGGTAACTTTGCGAATATGTATTTACATATACATTTTGAAGAACACATATAAAATTAAATTTATTCATATAAAGAGCTTTCACTATTTGAATATCTATTAGATGTCCACAGCGAGTCATTGTAACTATAAAGATACAAAATCTTTATTTTGATATGCCAAATACATCATTGTTAAGTTTTGATTCGTTAAAATATATTGAATAACGCTTAAAAAATGAGTTACAATGATCTCCACTATAAGTGTTGAATAAAAGACTTAAAATCCTGATGGTAATAGAGTGTCTCCTTGGCAAGCAGGTCCCTGGCTGGGCCAGTTGCAAGCTCCCATGTTCGGATCAAAGCTCAATTGAACTGGACAATTGAAGACGTGCAAGGTGAACCTGTTCTTTGTGCAATCCCAAACACAGGAATAGAATTTATTGCAGTGCTTTGGATGCCTGAAAAGTCCTGCTCTCTGGCAGTCTACGGTTCCCTGAAGTGTTTCGTCTCTTCCTCTCCATCCACCGGGTCCGTATCTGTCAAAGGCTCGCGATTCTCCAACCAATTTAGCTGATTTTATAATGGCTGATGATTGCGTTTCAGGTATAAGAATTGATGCAATTGTCGGAGCAATTGTGATAGCCTTAACCCGTGATGTTTTTACTCGTAATGGGCGTTGTCTTATTGGTTCTTCTGATCCTGTAATGTATTTTGCAGATGTGTGAGGTGATATCTTCAAGATAGGGTAATTATCCTCTTCATTAACAATAATAGGCTTGAGTGTAGATTTAAAACCGCCTCTAACATTAATATCTTGGTAATCGTATCCTGATAAATCATCAGCGACAACAATTGGACTCAATGTAGAAGACACTAAAGTAATTTTAGGTTTCCTGATAACAATCGGTGTTGTAGATTTAACTGGTACATAAGCTGATGCAATAGTTGGGTTTGCAGATTTAACCGGAGCAAATGATGGGGTGTAAGAAGAGTCATCAAAAGAGTCAGCCTTATAAGTCCATTCTTCATCATTATCTCCATTGACAGGTACCTCATAGTCACCATCATATTCCACATCATATTCTACTTCAGGCTTTGGCTCCGGTTTCTTCTTGCGCAGTCTCAAAACATTAGATCTGCAGCTACAAACGGCTCCTAATTTTCGTATGAGCAGCGGATTAAAATCATTCACTTTAGTTACGACTGCAACTTTAGGTCTTACTTTTCGTACAGGAGGTGTAACTTCAACATACTTTTGTGTTACAGGAGCATATGTTGAGGTTATGATCTTCTTTGTTTTGATTACTCTTTGTGGAACCGGTGCAGGGTAATACGCTTCAGTTGAAGAATAACCTTCATAATTGACCAATCCAGCGTCTGGACCTACTGTACCGAAACCTAATAAATTAACTTGTTTTTCATTTGTATAGTCCACGGAAACGGATGGTTTTTTGTATACCACTGGCCTTCGAGTTGAAATTGCAACGGGCTGATATTTTTCTTGAATTAAAATAGGTTCTTGTTTATAAACAATAGCTGGTTTAGGTGTGACAGCTATTTTGTTAAATGCAAATTCTTCAACAGGATTTATATTATATGTGACAGGAGCTTGATAAGTAGGTGCGGATGTAGAGTAATATTTCAATGGAGCTTGTGTTACAGGTGTATATTTAATGTTCAATTCCGGTTGCTCGTAGACTGTCTTTACAATCTTAGTAGGTGGTAAATAGTCTGGTCCTTTGAATACAGCTTTGATTGGAGTGACTGACTTATAACTTACAGAAGGAATTGTTGGAGTATATTTCTCCTGATAAACTTCAACTTTAGGTGGAAGGTAGGTGGATGATTGGTATGTATGTATCACTTCGGGGGCTTTATAAGATTGTACAACTTTCGGTGATTGATATGATTGCACATTCACATACTGTTGTTGTTGGTTGAATGTTTGAGCAGACGATGCAACGTATGCGTTTTGATCATAGTTTGAAGATATTTGGAAAGATTCAACAATCTTCGATGGCTTGTATGGTTTTGAAGGCTGTTGATAGACAAATGGAGCCGGTGTGGACACTTGAATAGGTTGTTGAACGAGTTTTACTTTCTGTTGAAACTGTGGAACGTATGTTTGTACAGAAGGAGCTTGATAATATGTCTGCTCAAATTTGACAGTTGCTGGTGTAGAAGAAACCACAATCGGTTGCACGGACACTTTAGGTGGTGAATATTCAGCAGCTTTGTAGTTGTAAGAGTATCCTGCAGACTCATATCCGACTGAAGGCTGCTTGTAGGACTCGTAATATACAGGTGTTGAAGAGACTACGGGAGCTACAATCTTCGGAGATTCATAAGTATGGATGACAGATTGTTGCTGGTACTTAATAGGAGCTGGGGTAGAAGACGAATATATCTTTGGAGGAATATATTCAGGGGCTTGATAGCTGTATCCCTTCTGAGGAGCCGTATATTGCACAGGTTTGTATGGTACTGAGAATGGAGTGGAAACTACAGGAGTAATAACTTTAGGTGCTGTATATGTGTGAAAAACTGATTGTTGCTGGTATTTGATAGGTGCTGGTGTAGAAGAAACATATGACTGTTGAGAATAAGTCACTTGTGGTTGAACATAAGTGGGTGCCTGGTACGCGAAGCTCTTTTGAGGAGCTATCACATCGATAAAAGATGCTGGTTTGTATGATACAGGGGCTGGTGTTGAAGAGATAATCGGTACAATTTTAGGAGAGCTGTAAGTATGAACCGTGGACTGTTGATTTTGATATTTCAATGCCGACGAAGTAGGAGTCACATATTGAGGAGGTAAATACTCGGGAGCTTTGTAAGCCACTTTTGGTGCTTTGTATTCAACAAAACTAGCTTGATTATATTCTACAGGTGCTACTGTGGAAGAAACGTACTGTTTCTGTACATACTGTTGTGTCTTAGCTGAAGACTGATGGAAAACTTGTGAAAATACAGCAGGTTGTTGCACAATAGGTGCTTTGATTATTGGTTGTTGAACATATTCATATGATTGATGTTGTATCACAGGTTTTTGGACATAAGTTTGTTGAACAATTTCCTTATGATGTACAATTGGTTTTTGTTCATATGTCTGTTGAATAATTTCCTTATGAACAATTGGCTGGTGCACATATGTCTGAATACTGGGTTGAACATTATGCACTACACTATTGTGCTGGACAACAGGTTGAATAATATGTTTCTGTTCTGCATATCCGGCATTGTAATCGTATGTGGATATTGATGGCTTAACAAATGTGGATATTGTTGGCTGTTGAACGTAAGATGTTTGCTTAACATATGAGGGAACGGATGATATAATTGGTGCTGGGGTGACACTTGAATATGATATTAGAGGATTTTGATATTGAGTAACAGCCGGTTTCGGATAAGAGACAATAGCGGTCTGTTGATATTTGATTGGTCTTGGAGTAGAAGATACAAAAGTTGGTTGTGAATAAGCTACTTTAGGAATTGAGCTTACTGTACTGTGTGATTCATACACTATTGGAGCCTTTGTAACTGTCACTGATGGTTGAGCAGTAGAATATTGTTGATAGCTACCTTCTCCATGATAAGTTTGCTGAATGTTAATCGACGGTTTACTGTAACTTGTCACTGAAACTAATGGCTGTTGTATTTGAATAGGTTGCCGTTGGTAAACAACCGTTTTAGGTGTTGAAGAAACAGTCACAATTGGTTGAACATATGAAACAGCTGGTTTTTGATAAGTAAATATTTGTTTTATGTTTGATTTAGGGGGTGATTTGACAAGAGGAATTAATTGGGGTAATGGCGTTACAGCTATTGGTTGTTCATATTTAATAATAGGAGTAACGGAAGGCTGTGAGAAACTGTAGCTGTTGGCTAGATGCGCATTAGAATTTTGCTGTCCTGAATACTCATAATGAGAGGATGCTGGTTGTTGATAAGAAACTGTTGCAATTGGAGCAGCGGTAACTGAAGAATATTGCCCGCCAGAATAAGATGATCCTGTATTACCAAAAGACACTGATGAACCATGAATTCCGGATGAATGCGAATATGCATTGTTGTGTACTAAATCGGCATCAACAAGAGTTGTTTTGCCAACGAGTCCTGAATTTATTGCCCCAGCTGTCAAAGTATGTGCTGCGCCAGTGGTAGCATAACCGGAAACTGTATTTGAACCACTGCTATACCGGGATCCCTTCGATAAATAATCATTATTATTTCCATGATTAACATATACATTATTAACATTGACTCCTTTGTATCCCGCATCACCTGATCCTAGTACTGAAACACCAGCTGAAAGCCCGGAAATATGCTGATAGCTCCCACCACCATGTTGGCTATTTCCCCCTTTGTATGAGCCTGAATTATCAGCATGATAGGCAAATCCAGATTCTCCTGAACCTGCTTGATAAGCTTCTGATCCTTGATGGTATTTAGATCCACCGTACTGATAGTTGTTTGACTTATAATCTGCAGAATTATCGTATTGGCCTGAAGAGATATAAGCTCCACTGTTATAAGCTCCACTGTTATAATCTCCATTATTATCATGGCTGTATGATCCGTCTCCACCGTAACCTCCAGAAGGTCCTAAAGGTCCGCCTGGTCCTCCAGGACCTAAAGGTCCACCTGGTCCACCGGGTCCACCGGGTCCATCAGGTCCATTAGGTCCACCAGGTCCCGAAGGTCCACCAATATGTTGGTAACCTCCTTTGTCATAACTCCCAGAATATTTCAAAATAGCACCTTCAACATGTTGATAAGGAAGAGCTTTTTCACTTAAATCGCCACTATTATCATGTCTGTATTCTCCAGAATAATCATGTTTGTAATCACCGGAATCGTCGTGATAATTACCATTATCAGATCCTGAGTTTGAACCGAGGCTAAAACTGGCGCTTGATACACTTCCTCCGTGGGCTCCTGAATTATAAGCATTGCTATAAGCTGACGATTTGAGTCCTGAATTGCCTAAAAGAACAACTCCATCATTTGAAGAAGATACTCCACTTTTATATGTACCAAGATAAGCAGACGAATCCCCACCGTTTGTACCACCATAATATGCTCCAGATGCTCCGTGTCCTGAATTAAATGATGAAGAGCTTAATCCAGCATTTCCTGCATAAGATCCTGTTGATAGAAGTTTACCACCTGAGCTATAAGAACTTGGTGAATATGTTCCACCATTTCCAGATTCGTGTCCAACAGATGAAGAATATGATCCTGAATTACCTGATTGGTAACCATTAGATCCTGAATATGCGCCACTAGCTCCAGATTGATAACCACTAGATCCAGAATCTATATCACTGCCTCCAGATTTGTAACCATTTGAAGAAGAATAAGCTCCATTATCTCCTGATTTATAAGCTCCTCCAGCACCTCCTTGGTAATTATTAGATGATGAATATGATCCGCCATTTCCACCTGAATATTGACCAGATGATGAGTATGCTCCATTGTCTCCAGATTGATAACCGTTGCCCGCAGAATAAGCACCTTCTCCACCATAACTGCCAGAATCTGACGATCCATGGTACCCTGCTTGTTGGTTTCCATATCCTTGGTGACCAGCTTGATATTGTCCAGAATTGTAATCTCCTTCAGTATAACCTGTAAAATAATGTAGTTTTTTAGTCACTTATTTTAAACATCAGCTAAATAGTTTTTTTCAACTTCAGCCAAGCAACTTATTATTTTTGTTTCAAAGATCTAATTTTGTTTTGAAATTATTTTTTATTTATTATTGGTATGAATTAAATTTATTTGTCATAAATTATTGATGTCTCACTAACTGAGTTGGTAAAGGCATTCACTTTGGAATCACTCAGCAATGAAATTTATGGATTAAATCACATAACTACATGAATATCATAAAATATTGGATTCATCTGTTTATATTTGATTTGGTAATTAAAATAGAATTGTATTTTTATTAATTCATCTATATTGACAACAATTAATTTAAAACAGTGCTAGTCAATCTGCTCTCCTGGCGCCCACAAGTGAGCGATTCTAGCTTTCATGGTGGGCAGTAGGTGAGAGTACTTTACAGTTGCGCCAAGTTAAGTTAATGTATTAAGTGGGATGTTAGATAATTTTACTACCAACAATTATACAAAAGTGGGCGGTAGGTATACAAGGCTGACTGCCCCTGATTTAAAAGATAAATTATGCTGAAGTTTTGGATTAATTTATATATTTACTTACCATCATTTCCAGCATTGTAACGGGATCCATATCCAGACTGAATACCGACCAAATTACTGGTGGAAGCTCCAGATACTAGACTTTGATGAGCAGCCACATTCACAGAATTTGCCGATGCGCCGATGTAGGCTGATGCTCCTGATAAAAAAAAAACATTTTGTAAAAAAGAGTAATCTTTTACCCTGAAATACTTTTTTGACTATCTATAGATCTATCTCCTATTTATTGCATATGGCCACACTCAGTGACTAAAAGAGTCTGTCACACATAAATTCCAATGTGTTTTTATTAGTTATAAAATGATTTTGCGGGACACCAAGTTGATAGCGAGAAAAGTTGAAAAAAAAACAACCTAAAAAACCTTTTGTTTCATGCTTATGCTTATAAATTAATGTTCAATGATAAATAACTCACAGTTATCACAAAATACATGACAGATGAATATGGATACAAATTTCGAAGTATGATATATAATCTCTATTAATAAAAATTGCAGGGATGATAGATGGCTCTAGGGATTGCAGATTTCGAGAAAATAAAAAATTCGGAACTCGAATTTCAGCATTTTCGGAATTCGGCCGAATTTCGAAATCTCGGAATTTTTCAGAACACCGAGATTTCATTTTGTAATCCCTAGATGGCACTGAACGCATAGGTGGGTGAGAATAATTTTGTTACAAACATTTAATTCTTATTTGTGGTTTATTAAATAGAGATATATACCTGTCAACACAGACGATGCATGTCCATGGGCGGTAGCTTCGTATTTGCCAAGGTTTCCGCATCCTGGTACCAACCAAGGCCAATCACAGATCAGTTTGGACTCATCAAATCCAAGGCCGAAAGGACAACGGAACTCGTAAGCAGAGAATGGTGCCTTTCCGTGATCCAAGCAAGCGAAGAACCACCGACAATTCTCAGGATCAGCATAATAACCTATAATTGATGAAAAATCAAGTATATTTTCAAATTAAGCCATTATGGATCATCTATGACACTATGACAAATTTGTAGATACAAAAAAGAGTGTTAACATGAAATCTTTCTAAAAAAATATCCACGAAGATGGTGCCGGCTGTGTGAGGTGTATAAAAAGGTTTATTGAGTTATATGTGTAAATTAGTGTAGTGATTTTATGTAGGAATTTAAGTTGTGAAATTAATATCTTTTATTTTAAATGATTTTTTTAAAGAGAGCAAAATATGCTGTGTGCATTCAAAATTTTACTTAAAAATGACACTCAAGTCCAATTTGTAGTATTGTATTAAGAATACAGTTTTGAATAAAAAATAGATTCTACAAATGTCTTAATAAATTGAATTTCTTTTATGGAGCATATGGATCTTAACAGTTTGAAGATGAAGATGACGAAAATGGAGTTTATAGATCTTTGCGTGAAGACTTGTGGTAATAGATGGACTGAAAGAAGTCCTGCAGCTATACGATTCGAGCTCGCAACGTAGCGCACTTGAGGTAACCTAATCTCTTGCTCATCGAGGGGATAACTTAACAATTTTACTACTTAACCGGGCAATTATTATTATACAACAAAAAATTGCACTACCGATAGTGAATTTATGCAGATATTAAAAAAAAATGTATGAAAAAATTAACAATAAAATACGAAGGAAGTTTACAATTCTAGTTCTAATAATTACCTGGTTTCTCTGGGCAAACAAATCTTGTGTGTGGTACGGGTGCAATTTCAGAACTTCCTGGACAAGCTTGTCCACTAGCAAGACTTCCGGGCCATACACACACCTCATACCGAGAGTCAAAAGCTAAGCCTGTTGGGCAATCAAACTCGAATACGGTGTACTCATCGGAAAGTTGGTCGAACTTGACGCAACGGTAGAATCTGTTACATGATCTAGGATGGACGAAGTATCCTTGACGTTGGCATTCGAATTCTGTTCTGGTGTCCTGGAAATAATTAATTAATTGATTTAGTTTGATTGTAATATAGAAAGCGCGAAGAATGACTATTGAGAGAGATAATTAATTAGTAAATAAAATGATTACTATGTGTTCTTATAATGAGTAATATACAAACATTATCTATAATAATATATTATTAAATGATATAAGATGTACAATTTTTTTATGATTTTACCTAGAATTGCATAAAACATTTGTAAAGAAAACTTACATTTTTAATAAGAAACTAACTGATAAGTCGTTTTCCAACATTAAGAGTGTACCATCATAATAAATATCACAATCATCAACATTGGCATGTGTATTATTATAATATCTTATCTAGATAAGTGTGCGCTTCATGAATGTTCCAAATAATAATGATTTTATAGTGAATATAATCCCCACTTTTGGGAGTTTTTAAGTACAAATTCAAAGCTTCATGGTACCAGTTTGTTATCTTAAGGTCTGTTTTAGTTATTTACTAAAATAGTATGTGTTTATTTTAAAATATAAAACTACTGTTTAGCACAAGTGCCTAACAGTTGATCTTGTTTTGTGTTTTGCGTACATCTCTTATAGTTTTTCTACTTTCCTATTTCAAAGATATAATATATCTATCTCACCTCTCTTATGGCGTGGATTACTCCATCAGAATCTACAACTCTTGAGATCCTATAAGGAGACAATTGAACAGCATCTACGAGACGGCTTGAATGCTGTACCGACAAAATATCATTCTCCAAAGAGCTGAAAAAATCGAATTAATGTATAATAAGGTATAAAAATTATTCATTTTAATTATTTTTCCACCGATAGGAGGCGCTAACAGTTTCAATGATTTTCTTTTTCCTCACATTCAAGATGACAGCATCCATGTTTCATATTGATCATTTTACTACTGTTTATTTTGTATTTAAGAGTATCAGAATATTTGCAATTCCTTAATATAATAACTAATGAAGTAATGGTTTATAAAGTGAAATGTTTTCAAACAATGTTCATCAAAAATGAGTTCCCAGAAAGTTTTCTCATTAGATGCTCTTATCTGTTTCATATTTAACACTGATGTAATTGTTTTATAAGTCATGTATTACATAGTTCCATTGTTATATTTTTATATTATATATAATTATTATAGTAATTTCTAAGCTTCAAACTTATTAAGTTATTTACGTGACAAAATATTCTGAAACTAGCTGTAATATTTATAAATAGTAAAGTCTATAACACGACATATATTTGGTTAAAAGCCAAAATGAAAATAAGTGTCAAATATTAAGAGCTGTTTTCATACCACCATTTTGAATGATTGGTATAATCACAAATGTACAACCATAAAACAAAGATTGTATTTTTTTATTTGTCATTTGGCTTTTACCTGTGAATTAATAATTAATATTAGTTTGGTATTACACATTATAAATTTTGATTTACCTTAGAACAGCTCCTCTTGGTGCCCTAGCTTGTGTACCTAGTCCTTTAGCAATGCTCTGTAGCAGACTGGATCCACATTCAGTAGTAAAATCATCATCGATGGGGACCAGACCAAGACCAGCCAGTCCTCGGATACGAGTGTATTTTCCTTTGACATCTAATGAAGATGCATCTTCAAACGCTAACCAGCTCTCACCTCTGAAAAATTGACGTATAAATGTTTATTTTGACCTACAGTGTTCAATTTCAGCAACAGAAAAATGTATTCATTGCTACGTAAGTTATTGTTGGAATGCTGAAATTATAAATTGATAATGTCAGTGCTGCGCTGTGGGCAAGAAGCGTCCTTGTGCAAATAGCTTTTTGAATTATCTGTACATATATTTTCAGTGATTTAAAACTTATATATATCAATGAGTATTTTATAAAGGTACATTATTTTTTATAGTAAACTTGTCTTAATTATCCAAATGATATTTGCAAGTAGAAGGCACTGGGGAATTTATTTCATTCGTCTTATAAAAAGGCACGCATCATATTCAAGCACTCTTGTGCGGTGCACAATAAAAACATCATGACGGCGCAGCCCTGGACAATGATTTACTTACTTGAATGCATAAGGAGCGGATAAATCTTGATCTCTTTCGAGGGTCCATTTTTCTCCGTTATTCAATTCTTTACAGAGTGCCTTTTGATCTAAAAGACTTGGCTTAGCATCCTTGGTTGGGCTTCCTGGTGTACTGAGAGTCGTGTTTGTCAGTTGGAACTTGAAAGCGTTGGCTGGTGTCGTGATGATTATCTTTGATGATGGCACACCGAGACCTACTGCTAAATCAACTACCGAATCCTGTTGACAAAAAGTTGAATAAGCTTTGACATAATATCCTTAGTAGCTAGGAATAAGAAGGCAAGTCTTGTTTTTATGCATACATGTTAAGTATAAAGCACGCTATGGCTGACATTTTGAATTGGAAACTTTAGAAGTGTCTGGCAGAAGCACAAACAGTGTGCATTTCGGAGCCAGAGATTGCGGATTCGGTTTCTATATTTTTTTTTATACCATGTTCGCTCTCAACGTGGAGCATATGGATCTACACAATGTGAAGATATCCACTCCGAAAGTGGAGTATATGGATCTTTGCAATGTGAAAACGTCTTGACAGATTATTTTTCACGAGATTTGTTTCTTAGACAATTACTCAACCCAATCGGAATCCAGTCCTGTATTTATAACTATTCCAATAGATATAATCATATTGCGAATATTGAAATGTTCCATCTTTGGAGCGGAAGTGGTAAAGTAACGTATTGCTTACCGTGTTCATCATATCCCAAACGCCGCTCAGTCGACTAGGGTGGAAGGTCTCTTTTTCTACGTCACCCAGAAAATGAGTTTCCAGCCCGAAGAGCGACACCGGTTTCGTGAGGCTTTTCAGATCGTAGTACTTGGCGAGAAGCTCCGACTGCGCGGGCAATGATAGCATGAGGATGGCGTCAGAGCCGATCGCAGCTCGAACACTTTCGACAGTTGCGGTGATGCGAGTTCGGTTGAGGGCGCTGTGTGCTTTGTGGATGTCCACCCCGTGGATCGTCGAGGACTTGATGAGATCGACCAGCTCCTGGAATAAATACACGTAAATCAGTAATGATAGTCAGCTTGATCAAATAGTCTCCATTTTTTCATTATTATATTTATTTTAATTTCAGCAC
>JAGVSQ010006675.1:0-10755 GCA_022683975.1 Rhyacophila evoluta | reverse complement strand
ATAAACATCGTTAAACATAATATTAGTGTGATTACATTTTGAATGTAGAGACCTTATGCAGAGTTAGGCCAAGGCTACGATAGACGCCTCGGCGGTAGAGCGTCGGCCACAGAGATGCAAAATACCAAAACAACGTGTTCAACTCACTCATCTATGTATAGCTAGTTTGTATCTCTGTTGCCGACGCTCTGCTGCTGTTGCTTTGCTATCGCAGTACCGGCCTAACGTGTTATGTCTTACCGGTTATTTAACAAACAAGCCTTAATAAAAAATAAACATGTGGGTACTATTTTATATTGATTTAGTTTATCATATAAACGTATGTTTATGATTGCAAAAGTTCAATGCGATATCGAAAAATCTCACCAAATTTGTTTTCGGAAATGTTAAAATAAAAAACATGCTTAATAAAACTAATGAATACAGCGACAAATTTCATAGATCTATATAGATTTCTTTTGCCATTAACAACTTGCTGCCATATAAGAAAATCTAGAATATTTCTATCAAAATAATATAGTTGTGATATTAACGTCTATCTTTCTTTCTTTCATTGCTTCTTTGCCTCCCTTGAATCAATTGTCAGTAAAGAAGTCAGCGAAAATACATTTGAATAGTTAATGTCTTCTATTATGAACCTACGTTATTGGGGTAACAATAAAGTTGAATTGTGTACCTGCATATCATATGATATAGTGTAACGTTATTGAAAAATAAATAAGCATTATTTATAGATGATGTTGAAATAACATTTATTTGTAGAAGTAGTTTTTTTCAAAAATTCTAACAATAGATAGATTCAATTGTTAAAGAATAGGTTTATACGTATCCTTAAAAAGACAATAGACGCTTTGGCGACAAATCACACAACAATGCTATTGAACAGGGCGGTTGATTGTTCTAATATTTTTTTACTTACAAAAGCTATCTCTTCTATTGTTCAAAGCAGCTTTTGACAATCTACATTTTGCTTTTATGAAAACTATTTTCCGTTTAAAAAAAAGCATTTTTCTTCATCCTGGTGATTTATTATTAAAAATGTAAAACTCCTCAAATTGCTAATAATTCACAACAATTTAAAAAATAGCATTTCAGTAACTTTATTATTAGCCCACTTCTACATGTCTTCCGATATCATTTTGGATTGGGATTTTTATTACATGCATAGAAATAAATATTTTCATATATCTATTTCAGATACAAAATATTTTAAGTTCTTTAAAAATGGTGAATAGAGAAAATTCAATATGTCTATAATATTTTGTAGAAATAAATACAGTTCAATTTAAATAATCGACTGGTTGATACAAAATAGCATCAATTCAAAATATACTCGTTCAACCTTTTTAAACCTCTTAGAGTTAATAATCAAATGCTTGCCATTATAATAATGAACTTACCTTAATTTTACAAGTAATGTCTAGACAATTTTAACAAATACTTATCTAAAATTTTCCTGTTAATTAATCATTTATATATCAACTCAGTAATTACACAGAATAAATTATTTATGAGTTCGAACAGAAACATACTTTCATGATAGATGAAGGGGCCTAATTCATTAAACCTTTATCAAAATAATTATCTTGATTATATTTCATTGCGAACCTTATAATAATATTAAACTGTTTTTCTATCAAAATTAAATCACATCACTACACGGAGTTTTTGTGCACAATAAACAAAGAAAATCAGCTCCAGGGCTACCAGCCTACTGTCAACAATATTATTTCATTGCGGCTTTGATTTAGGTACGAGGTTCACGTCTTATTATTTCCAATTCTGTAAAACAAATAAACCGATATTGATTCCTATACAGGTTACACCTCTGGGAAAATAAATTCTCATATAATAGTCAAGTATCTAAGACATATTTCTTAAAGTCAAAATCACCTCAATTTGTATTATTAAATTTCTAAATAAATGTTTATTCAATTAGTTTCTTGTTTCATAGATAATCTGATTATTTTTGTTGTCTTTAAATAAAATAAATCCATTTATACAATATAACTATAATAACAGTTGTAAATATTAGTTTCACTTTGAATGTTTTTATTTATATAAATGTTATATCACTCAAACGTAAAGATTGTTCTTTATTATAATTATTGAAACAATTATACGATGCTTAATAAATTATACGTTCTTTGAATTAAAACAAAATATATATATTTATCGCATATTCAATGAATAGTAAAAAAAAAATAACTTTGTTACATATTTAGATTATTTGAAAATCATATATTCATATAAGCAAGGTACAAATTTGCTCTACATTCTTCAGTATACATTTATCGCAAAAAAAAAATGATGAAATATTTCTTCTTACTTTAACGATAAGCGCATAATTAATTCTATTTCCGCAACATGAACTCATCTTATAAAAGCAATGCAATTAAGAGCTCAGACGAAAGTTCCATTCAAAAATAAAATAAATAATTATTAATATGTATAAAACTAAATAAATAATTAGTGAATAAATTTTCATATAAAATATATATATAAATATTGTAATACGTCCTCTCCAAAAGTATATGGATATATGCAGTGTAAAGATATCCGCTTCAGAAATTGACAGATTATTAATAACGATAATTGGTTGTGAAAAATTATTGTTAAACACTATAGGCATCAAGTCCTGCATTTTTTTTTAATCCAGCAGATGTGGGAATCGAGCCCGCATTCTCCGAACGCAAGGCACATTCGGTAATCTCTGCACTAACTAGGAGACATCATATATTATTATGGATGCATAATGCTATATTTATCGTATTGGTATAAATGATATGCATAACGATTTCAATATATTAGTTATTATCTGCATCTGCATTTTCACTAAAATTTAAGCGGCATGGTTTCAGTTAAAATGAATTCACATGTTTTTTGGCATATCCCAAATTAATAGAAAATTCAAATATGAAACTATAAATCATCACATAATAGAATGCTTAGTAGTATTGGAAATCGAGTAGAAAATTATTGCTAAAAATTTAAAGTACCAACAAATTTAAAAAATACATGAGAAAGCGAGTTGTAATCTTTGTTTAAAACACATGCATATGTTTATACTTAATTATATATGTATATAATATGTATGTCTGTACTTAAAATATTCTAAAACATATTGATAACATTATAATATGTCCAGATTAAAAGATAAGGTATTTTATTGTTCTTATTTCTTTAATGTAACATAATGCATTTTCACTTATGACGTGCGACTTAAATAATATTGACTAACAATTATACATGACTTATGATAATAAGTTGTTTATTGATAATATTATCGGCTCGATATTTTTTTTAAATAAATACTATTGAAAAAAAATGTATAATGTCATTAATTATTTATCAAATATATTTAAAAAAAATATTTAGCCATTATCTTGTATTTTCTATATTTATCAACCGTCTAAGTTTTGCTTTATGTTCATTAATATTTTGAAGGAGTTATACGGAAGAAAAATACAAGTATAATACTTCAATTCCACTTATAAATAAGCTTCAAATAATATAATACTATAACATATGAAAACGGATAATTTGCCCAGTATCAAGGAATCTTTCCATTTTCCCGCCATTCATGACATTTTTCCAAAACTTTTGCTCAGTTTGCTCTCTTCCTACTCGACATATTCCCCTTTTCCCAAAATGAAAGTGGGCGGGTGGGGTTGTTTGCCCTTGTTTAGCTCATGTAAAAATACAACTACGTTCTTTATGCGCTCCTTTATATATGAAACAAATAAAAAACGCCCACATTCTTATTGCTTTTAAGTGACGGTACTCTTAGCATCGCTGTAACGTATGCATACATAAAACACGTGGAAAGCTTTGATGTATTACATACAAATAAGACAACTCGAAATATATTATCATATTATTCTAAACACAATTCACTCGCTTGTCAGCTGTCGTTAAAGCAGGATTTGTACGCATCTAATAAACATGTCGCGGAAACAATAATTAGTACTAACACGTTATCTGTACGGTCTTGTTTGATTACAGCCAATACACGCTGTTTTGACGACCAGAGACATTAATATCTTTTACGCTCTTAGATATTACAGACCTCTTACTACTACGTTGGGTTCATAGTCTAAATGTCTTAAACGTTAAATATTACATTGTATCTACTCGTACATACATATATAGCAAATAAAATAAATAAGTAACATATATAGAAATTAGAAATTACGTACAGTGAAATAAAAACACATCTCTATTTCGGTTAGGTCACGAAGCTAATTTTTCAACGACTTGGGAATTTTCATAAATTTTATTACCTAACACACAAATATTTTAAAAAAATACAATAATATTTGCAATATTTAATAATATTGTATTTGTTTTAGATGCTAATAGTTTTTTTAGTCAAAAATGTCAGCAAACCTCAAATATTTGGAAAACATGTCAGCTTAGTACAACTGTTAGCTTCATTGAATAGTAAGAAATGTAATAGTATTATGAATTGTCCACAGAGACAGAGACAGTGTACAGAGAGATCATTCATCATAGATTGAAGTTGAGGACAGATTCATACATAGAAAGTTTCATCAGTAAAATAACAGAATGGGAAAGAATTGAGATACAAAAACACAAAGAAAAAATTAGAATATAATTTCAGACAACGAAGGAATACCTATAATCTTACGACATTATGATGCATGCAGTTTTTTTTAATTCTCTATAATCTGCGGAAGTTTAATCCACGAACTTTGATGCGAAATCACGCGCATTGGCTAATTCGGCCACCGAATCAACGATAATACAAATATAATATTACATTCATGGCAAAATGTCTCCATGGTGTTGATATTTTTGCCCAGCTTAGTGGTGTGTAGAAGTAAGTAAACTTTCATACATAAAAAAAAACAATAATAATCATCTTATTATTATCATATTAAATAAGTATACGAAAATGTGGCCAAAGTAAAACAATACCCAGAATTACTGGTAGGGAATTCTTATTCATCGATGGTTAGTTTTAATATTTGTGTTTCCAAAAGAGATTTTTACTTGGAATTAAACGCTTCGCTTAGGTCTGACTTACCAAGAGTTATTACCACTCTGGTAAAGAATCATGAAAATGTTGTGTTATCAAAAACCAAGAATGTAATATATTTTCCATATTGGAAACATGGTGAGCGTTACTCTGCACTGTCCGCATATGTGCGACTTTTAAAGGAAGTGAGCGAATGTCCGGAGCCGAACCGGATTTTCCGGCGCTGTTAGTCGCGTCATTGTCCTCGCAACTGTTACCGGACTAAAACATTGCAGCGTAAATGAAATATTAGCATTATGAAACACAAGCCATAAGTTTGTTGTATGCATTCCAAGAATACTAAGAATAATGGTTCAAACCGCATTTGAGATCTTTGCGCAACAACAAAATTTACTCAAACCTTCAGTTTGATTGAGAACGTTGTTACAGTAGATGTTCAACCTACTACAATCGATACACTCAAAACTATTTCAAATTCGTAAACTTTCTTATCGTTATTCCTCACTTGAGTCTTAGCTATCGATATCTCCAAGCTGTATGTACATTAATGATGTTCATGTATATACTTAAATTATGGCATCATGATTTAAAAATAAATTTGATTTTTTTTAGCTTGGAGCATTTTTATTGCCGGCATTAATCAAGCAAACATTATTTTAAAGACATTTTAGTATTTTACTCCTAGCAAATGGTATTATCTAATTTCCATGGCTTTTAGAACCCTTCCAAAAAGAACCCGGTAAATACTTTCAATAAATAAAAATTAGTTAAATATTTTTATAAATTTTTGAAATATCTCAATATATTTTTTGTTGAATAATACGCCGACACCAAAAATGCAATAAAAATAATACTTCCTATAAGTAGGGAGTCATTTTGTATATTTTAAGTACTTTCGGTGGCTGAGAGGGAGCGTGCTTGCCTTAAAGTCGGAAGTTTCGATCTGAATATCAAACCTTTCAAAAATCCAAGCATGCAACATTAGATAAACATTGGGTAATAGGTTAACAATCAATTCTCGGGAAAAAATAGTCGTTATGTTTCATTTTAATCATATGCTTCATTTCCTGGAGTGGATATTTTCACACTATAGAGATCCATGCGCTCTACTTAGGTAGCAGACAATGTAAAAAAAATGTTGAAAGAATTGAAGACACATGAATTTTGAATGATAACTTAGCTGTCAGTTAAATGAATTAAGCACACCTAAACTTTATGCATTTAATGAGTTTAATTATTAAATGCCACTGTACCTTGTTATTATACTGTGCAACTTAATCAACGGCAACTGAACGCATATCCCCGGAGTTAGAAATACAAACACCTGAGACATGGTTCTCTAATAAATGATAGTATGCAGGCGGCAAAGTAAACAAAACGGTATTTGCACAGAAGGTCATCAACCCGCAGACTGCCATTGTCAAATGATTTATCGGATTATTTGAACAGTTCTCTCTATACAAGCTTAATTAATATTGTTTACGGGCGATTGGTTTGTTTATAGGATCAGCACGATAAAGCTGCGACTTCACACAAAAGTGAGAAATAACATGAAATATATACACGCAATCTCCCATTGCCATTGTACATCCAGCAATAAAAAACCTCTTTGGGAGAATGAATATTATGGACATGTCAAAAATAATAAATTGATTTACCTTATAATTTCGTCGAGTCTTTCAAATATCTACTAAATGACAACTACCCCGTAGACTTATAGTACCACAATTTTTTTTGTGATATTATATTTTTACTTACCAGACAGACCCTATATCAATATCTGTCAACAGAGTTTTAATTTTTAAATTATCATACTGATCAAAATACTAACTCTCGCTATGAATATAATTATAAAAGGCGTATTTATGATATTTTCAATATGAATTACAAGCAATAAGATAAATTGATAGATCGATACATAAAGGTCTTGGATTTGCATTTTTGTTATGAATAGAACCATAGTTAATGAATGTGATACAATATTTCATGACTCAAAAGATTCATATTGTAGCTTACTGGTCATTTATAATTCTAGACTCTAGATCAGTGTTTCCCAACCTTAATTATTATGATCATTATGTAATTTATACTAGGAGTTGCGATACAGTTACTATGGACGAGTCCATTTTTTGAATTACCCATCTTAACAATCGAACTCCCCCCCCCTGTAGAGCGTGAGCCCCACATTACGAAACACCAGATTAGAGCTTCCTAATTTTTTATTAGTAACAATTGGTTGGTCTCTTCTCTGTTTCAACTAAGAAATGTACAGAAAATACGTTTGAAAAATCTTATTTCATCTAAAAATGCAGTCAAATAACTTGCAGCAGATAAATGAGCTATTAATCAACATGTTACATTTAAAATATCGAAAATCACAGTAAAATGTAAAAGGCCAAGACGGAATTTTTAATCTTAATCTTAATATTATCAAGGCAATAAATGTTTAAAATAGATATTTCCAAGTAATTGGAAAATGGTAAATGGGAGAAAAAAACGTGACGTCTATTTTAACTGTTTTCCTAAACCTCATGTAAAAAATATGTTTAATTTTATCATTTAAAATTGTCTAGTTTATAAATTGTGTTTATTATAAACACGCGTATTTTTTACTAATTTAACATCTAATAAAAGTTTACGATATCTCTTAAGATTTAAAAAAAAATAATAAGAGTTTATAAAGGCTATAAAACGTGCTTATTTCCCTTTTTGTTCAACAATTAAGCGCGACAGAAGTCTGAAATAAGCTGACTGTTTACCTAATGCTGTAACTCGTTTTATTTACTGTAAAAACTTTTCTACATACCTATAATAATTAGCAAACATTAAGAGAGTAAGCAACTGTTGTTACAATACTGACTTTTATTACTAAAAATACCGGTAAATGGACGAGGGTACTCATGGAATTTTTCAAGCACAGTAAATGTTTAAATCAAACAATCTCATGTACAAAACATTTTTTGCTTTGCTGAACATACGTATTAATAATATCTCTTAATTATTTTTGTATGAAATATTATTAAAAATTATATTTATTAGTGATTTCAACACATTTTAATTTGGCAGAATCTATCAATTGAAGCGAATTTTTATTGATTGCCGTTTTTTGGTAAATCCTTTTTAATACCATTTTTCTCTCTTATGTGAAAATGTAATATACTATGGAGATCTGCATTATATGTATTTGAAAGAAATGATTATTCACAATATAAATATAAGCCTATTTCCCAGACAAATAGTATATTATGTAGATGTATATAATATAGTCTAATATTGCATGACAGCAACATTCCAATGTTCTTATTTTTCATAAACCAACAGAAAAAGGCGTGTCTCCTTTCATAAATTTATTCTTTAGTGTTATTCTAATGTAACGTCATTGATCATGGACATCACGAATGGATACGTATAATGAGCGTATTAATTTGTGATAACATATAGCTGCTACTTATGCGCTTGCTTCCTTACAAAATAGCCGATCCGACAAATTGTGAGAATATCCTTTTCTTTACCTATCATCCTTTTCAGGCTTGCTTTTATCCTTTGAGATAAATTACTTCACTCATTCGGAGCATGGATAAATTTCCGGGTAAAAGATTTTCAAGAATTAAAAGTGTTTAATATAACATGGATATTATTCAGTAAACATCGTGTTTGATCTAGTTTTTAGAAATGTTTTGAAAGTTCCTTTCATGTTGAGTAATTGTATTAAAGAGTTAGTTAAGAAGAAACGGATAGTAATGTATTATTCACCGGAAGATAGATTTTTATTCGTACGTTTTAGAGCTTTTTTCACAATTTCTTCATTTTTGAATAGCGATGTAGTAAAATACTTTAATAAATGAATTTATAACTTTTACTAGAAAGTATGTAACGAATTTATCTTTATTTTATTTTGTGTTTCTGGTATGGTAAATAATGTAATTGAAATATTTACTAAAATAATTATTTCGTAATATATTTTATCTAATAATTTTTATCATAAAAAATAATAAAATTGCGTCATCATTTAATTTATAATTCAACCAACCCCATTGGTATCGTATTCTCTTTCTATACTCTTTAGTAGAGTATTTGCAACCAAGTGAGGCTTATGCTTTCATTTGCTTCTTGTTAAAAGACATTATTAAATAGCTCTTGTACGTATTTAACCGAAAGATTTAATAGCCGTTTAATAAACTGTAGTCATTTTATAATGCTATTCCATTCATCTTTTGATTTTCATATATTCAAAAATTTGCCGAATTATTTCATAGCTGTCACATTTTGTATTTATATATTTGAGATTTATTAAAAAAAATTATAAGTATAATTGGTTTGAAGCTGATTCAGAAGGACACATTTATTTAGAGTATAAAGTTACGTAACTTGGTTTTTGTGATTCTCGAAATATCTGTTATTATATTCTTATGTCACCATCGAATTAAAACAATTTTTACATTATACATTTATAATTTATTTACTCTCAAAAGCATTTATTTTTACCTTTTTCTTATTACTGCAGCTTTTCCAAAACCTGAATGTGAATAACGACATCTAAGCTCTTACATCAGCATAAAAAATAGACAGGTCCGTTCTTGTAACAGTCTTCCAAAGTTTTATGTTCCCCACAGAGATGGCAGTACTCACAGATTTTTTGAGAGCGTTTATTTATTAAATTCACTCGACTCCATTGTAAAATAGTAAAAAAACAATTTTAAACAATGAAATTCATATTTATTTCTCCTTATATAATATTTTTAACATTTTATGAGAATAAAAAATCAGATTGAATCTTTTTAGGCTTTCTAATAAATTTTGTCTTATAATATAGAATCGATAAATATATTTTTTATATTACTATTATTACAAATATTTTTAACTTGATAATAAATCTTTAAAATGATATCACAATATCGAAAATGATACTAATACTTAACGGAATCAAAAATTCGGTGAGTTATGAAGATAATGCTTTTGTATAATACGTACTATTTCATGTCCATAAAACAAACTTCAGCATGTTTAAATATATGTATAATATAAATTGAAAAGGTATCAGTTAAATATATTCATGGTATTATTTTTGTAAATGTTTCTAGCATAACGAAAATTATTTGTTATTAGTGGACTACTGAAAAAAATATAATTTGAAATTTTTTGTCATCTATTAAAAATTATGTTTGTCAATAATAGAATAAATAAAATGATTATTTACTCTAATAAACCTATCACGATATAAGGTACTAAGATATATGTTTTTATATAAAAAATGTGTATTATTTTATGTACAGCTTATATTAAAACTTCTAGTACTTATTTATTCACAAATATTTCCTAATTTTTATTCACAGATATTGACATATATATTTTTTTTGTATATTATCTCATTATAAACAATACAATTGTCTTATAACATTATCTTCATAAAAGTACATTAAATTAAAATAACTGAAGTAAATTTATTACTAATTTCATCGTATGTCAGATTTTTTTTTTCATTTTTATAATAACGAAATAATTTTAAAGACAACAAAAATTATCGAAATCATAAAGCAATTTCGAAAATCAATATTTTACGTTAAATTTCGTTTTTTCGTCGTATGCTTTAATTTTTATACCGAATACTTACAGGTCAACTTAAATATATATATATATTTATGAATTACATTAATAAATTTACATATTAACTATATTTTTCTATATTTACTATTACACAAAAACATAGTTCACTTGTATTTGATTTTTTAAGAAGTTTTATTTTATTATTTTAT
>JAGVSQ010006674.1:0-16090 GCA_022683975.1 Rhyacophila evoluta | reverse complement strand
TCACGCTGCCGAACATGCTCACTTGCCCAGTCACCTATTTATGGCTATTTTGCATAATGTTATTTTTATTTTTATGTCAATAATAACTAATTGATTAATAGATAAAAATATTGCATTATTGCTAGTTACTACGATATACCGTACATATTACTCGTATATACCTCTAATGGCTTCCGCAATTCATAAAAGTTACAACTGTAAATTAATAATAATATAATAGTAATTTATTTCGGCAACAAATTCAGCTTAAATTTTGTTTACATCATTAATAGAAAATTGGTATTTTAAAGTATTATAAGTTTTGTATGTATACATTTATATTATATATTGAGTATAAAGAATTCGTCCCCCCTAATAGATTAAAGGTTAGCGTTCAGGGCCGGAGATTGCGGGTCCAAATTCCACAGCTGTAAGATTAAAAAAAATCAAAGATCCAAGGCTGATTGCTCAATGTTTTGAGCGATTATCTTACAATACATTCGCATAAAAACTTGTAAACTTATGTGTTTACATATTGAGATATATATGCTCCACTTTTGGAATGGACATTGGAGAAAAAAAAAGTAAAAAAATTAAATCATTTCATCAACAGCGTGAGTTAGCAAGGTTAACTAACAATGAAAACAATATAAAGAAAACCAAACCTTTGAGTAGGCTCTTTACAAACTCTTTTCTTTTCTCTCTATATATTATCTTAACATCTATATAAAAAGAAAAAGAAAACTGATTCGCAAAGATTTCCAAGTTTCAATAGGACATATGATATGTGCGGACGCTGGAACAAGTTATTAACTTAATATTTTTATTCGCTGCCTTTCTTGAAATAAAGTCAATAGAAAATAGATTTATTTCATACCGGAAATAAGTAATTCGATTGAAGTTTATTGTCAATTTACTTTATTATGCTGTATTGTGGATATACAATATAAAATAACAGTTTTCGGTGATTTGAAACACGCACGTATCTAAAATTATAAGTCAGTGGCATGGTGTAAATAGTCTGGAAACTTATTATTTAACTGTAACTTATAGTTTAACCTTGCCGTCTCATAATAATAGCCTAAGATTATTTGTATCGTAAATGTATTAAAAATATATATTTACCCGTATTATATCACCAACAAGCGAAGCTATAAACATATTATCCAATTTTACATCTTCATTATCCAATATATCCTGAAAAAAGATTACTGTATAAGTATAACACATTAATCATTACTGTGATTTATCAATATATTTTTATAATATAAACCTATGAGGTTTAAACCTCTCTTGCCATTGTCTGTTCCTGCATGTTAATTTTACAATATTTTTTTATACGAGTAAATATACAGATACATTTTTTTAAATGGATATTTTTACCTATATTAAGAGAAATTTGTCTTTATTGATGATCCATTACAGTTAATACTTAAGCTGCGGGCTATTTTTAGCGAATTCGTAAAATACGCTTAACGCTTGCAAAAATTAACATAGTTTCTAATACAGTTAAAATATTTCTATATTTATTTGTTTGTTGTACTCAATATTTTATGCAGATTCAAAATATCACAATATCAGTAGTATATTATCGTCACAGCTTATATAATTATTAGTTAAAACTAAAATATTGGTAATTTGAAATGTTTGAGAAAAAGTATAATAGAATTGTCACCGGCACTAATGAACTCATTTTGAATTTAAGAAAGTATTTAAAATGTCCGAACTAAAAAAAAAACTAAATCAAGCCAAAGAAGACGATTTTGGTCGATAAATTATATTCTGGTGTAGGATAGCCCCAACATATTTGTAAATTGATACGATGAGTGATGAAATTTACGAAATATAGAGCGAAAAAAAATTCTGGTTTTCTTATAAAAATGTAGTAAAAGTCTTTGACTATGGTCATTATTATTTAAAAAAATAATGTATGAAGCACGGAACGTTCCAAGTCCGGCAGATAACCGCTAGAGAACATAATCACGTACTATTACGAGTCTCGCAGGCCAAGTGTTAAGTGATTATAATATAACCTAAACATACTAATAAAATGATTGATCTCAGTTTAGATTATATAAAAATCAAAACAATTTATTTAAAAATTGTAGGTACTTTATGAAAAAGTTGGTTGTGGAATACATTTTACACGGAAGAAATACGATCAAATGCATATTAAATACGAATTACGTATTAAATCAGGATGCGAATCATAGTCGTGCAACCACGACACTAGTACCATTTATAGTTTAGTTATTGATTATTAGTTCAAGGCTATGTATACATACATTTTTGTAGATGACTCTGGATATATATAATATCGTATTTGATAACTATATTTTTATTTAGATTTATAAAAAATCTATTTCTCCGTAATAATCATTCAATGATTCAGCAGTCAGATAAAGTGTTATCAGAAAAATATATAATACATTGAAAATAAATAGTGATCTTATAGTATAGGACTTACCTTAAGGCTACCCCTGTTACAATACTCTGTAACAATGCAAATATTGGGCGATTCTGTACACGCACCTATAAATCCGTTGAGATTATCGTGGCGAAGATCTCGCATCTGTCGGCGGAAAAAAATATATTTATTAACGCCAAATTTTTTGTACGAACAAAAAGAATAAAAAAAGAATGAAATATCGACATGGAAAATGAAAAAAATACCGCCGACTGAATTTGGGAATTGTTATTATTGTAGGTACGGCTTTTTAATCCCATAGATTTTTCCTCATAACCCTGTTGACGGCAATATTTCAATAAAGCTCTGGGAAACAGAAAAAAATGTACGTTAGCTTTTCGCTAAATTCATGATTGTAATATTTATTATTTTTATGCAAATATATAATTTTACTACGAAGATATTATAGCCGTATTTGTCTTCATACGAAATATAAAAATGTTCTTTCAAGAATAAAAAAAATTAATCTTTACAAACAAATAATATCAGTATTTTATAATTAGGAATGTATATGTTCAATTTATAATCTCATTAAACTTGAAAGCCACTTTAATTAACTCTTACTACTCTGTGGTGGATAATGAGTGAACAGTACTTACATTTTATTTCTTCAAATATACCAATTGTAAGGTCATCATACTTTAGTCATAAAAATCCATATATTATAATTACAATGTTATTACAAAATTAAAATACTGTTCAATATCAAAAGAAATAATTATTTCGTACTAAATCTAGGACCAGTATGTACGTTTGTATATCAGATTAATTGGTATTTGTATAACGATAGCGTCTATCAGTCATTTATGAATGATGGCATACATCTCAGAGGGGAAGAAAGGGAGTATCCAAAGCGGTAAGATTAGTCAAGATATCCACTTGGGCATGACGTCTTTTCTCCTTTTCTTTTTATTAACAGATTTTGCGTAATCTAAATTAAATACATTTGTTAACTCTCCAGTCGGGAGCCATTTCGGTAAGGCGAGTGTAAAAAGTAAAAGCTATTTTACGAGTATTGACAATAATATTATATTGTAATTGTTTTGGAACAGCTTTATTGATAGATATTAAAGATGAGATATTGTAATAATATTAAGAAATACAAAGAAAAATAGTTGACGAACTACGATGTGACTTTGAATAAATTGCGTGCTTATTTTATTTAATTTAAAAAAGCTTCTTGGAGCTAGTTAAATTATTGTAGAAAACGTCATTTGTTGAGCTTGATTTTTATATGATATATATTTTAAATATTATATTCATTCTGTCCTAATTATACCTGAAATAAGATCCGTCTGATATTTAAATAATATTGCTGTAAAGAAACAAAATGAATTCTGTGATTATAAAAGTAAACCTGTATGGTTTTTGTGATCTAGTAATAAGCCATCGATTTTATCAATGGTTGTTGCTGTTGAAAGCGCAAAGAAATCATAATTATACTGAAGAATATATCCACCAAAACATTTGTGTGTGTTTATATAAGCTATCTTTTTTTGTGAATCTTATAAAATTTATATCTATCTGTCCTGAACAAATAGAGTTTAATGATATTGAACGGGCCTGCCACAAGGAATGTTTTGTTCAGAGTTACTTCATTCATATACTCACAGTCTTTAGTTCCTTTTTCATTTCCCTAGTGATATCGATTGATTTTTTCCGAACGCGTTTCAGGGCCAGCACTCTGCCTTTGTAGACGCCGACTTCTGTGAAGATTGATGAGTAACGAAAGTCCGCATCGGGATTTGAACTTAAGGACACTTGACTCGTACGAATCAGGGGTTGTAATGCCTGTAAATAATTTTAAATATTATTTCCCAATTGTAAACGAAATTCGGTGATCAATTTTAAGTAACATCAATAAGTTATTTAATGCTACATATTAACCAAGACAACAATAAAAAATGCAGTATTTACCGAACTAAATAAACTTTAAAACACGAAAAAAAATATTTAAATAAAAAAACGTGAGCGGTCACTCAAAACAAGATTATAAATTTTGCAAAACTTGTTCTGCAAATGGTAATTATATGGATGTTTAATACTTGTAAAAACAAAATTGTTTTTGTGTAAGAAATTAATTGGTATCAAGCACCATCACATTGAGAGTACTATTATTTTTTTAAATATATTATTAGTTTCATGCAATATAATTGCTTTACAGTAACAAAACAATATTTTGTTACTGTAAAGAAACGTTTTTCCTTTTTACTGAATAAATAATCTTTTGGTTTCATGTAATATTATCGAAGTATAAAAAATGAGATGGAGCGTAGTGAAAAATAAACACGACAACAACAAAATCTCATTATTTTTTAAAGTGTTTTTACAGAATCGTCTTTTTTTGAGAAAATTGTTTTACTAAAGTATGCAATACATTTTTGAAACTATATCTGAAAGCGTATAATCGAATAAGTTTGATTTATTTAAAGCATTCGTTACATATAATAAAACTTTTCAAACAGTTTAATATGAGTGGATAAAGGGAATGAACTGCTTTTGTGATAGTATTATACTCACAAAGGAAATTTAATAAAACCCCAAAGTTTTCACGGTCGGTTTGAATCGCCTAACTTTGTCCATTTAACCGTCGCTAAAATAAATTATACACAAAGCTCTCTCTAACGAGACAAGGCAATTCTGTTACAAAGAATCGATAAAGTATTCTTAAGGAACAAAAAAACGACGCTTATTTCGCCGATTCGATCTCAGTCGACGCAATAAATTCGACGTCACTTTCGCGGGTTTATTTTCACCCGCTGCTCTGCTCACGTCGACGGCTTCCGGTACAAAGTTTTTCTTTACTGCGAGTTTCCATATGGCGCGCGGCGTCGCGACGTGAAAGTCACGAGCGACGAACGCCGCACGTAGTCAGAGGGAAGTCGATGATTTGAAAAACTTTATGAACACCGACATGTTTATATAAAGAGTAATGTTTTTACTGTACACTTTGGATTTAACATTAAGAAAAACTTCAATATGCACGGCGTGTACGAATAATTTTGAACAAAATTAAATACACACATTTTTTATAAGACGTTCACTCCCAACGTTGACCATATAGAATCTACACACGCTGAAGATATCCACGCCGAAGGAGGAGTAGATAGATCTCCGCAATGTGGAAACGTCTTGACAAATTATTTTCCACGAGAATAGTTTGTCAGAAAAATACTCAACCCAATGAGCATACAGTCTTGTATTTTTAAAATCCGACAGATGAGGAATCGAACTTACGTTCCTCGAATTTTTAGGCGCACACGTTACTAACTACGCTATCGGGGGTACATATTAAGATAATGATAATGAATTAAAAGACGCATTGCAAAGCAGTTATGTGCAAGTTTATTCAAAGGACATTTATATTCGATTGTATTTACGTAATATATAAAATATATCAAAATTTATTGGATATAATAATTATGTTACTATATCGTGTTCATCGTGACTAATAAAAATATTTTTAAGATAAGATGTCCGCTCCGAAAGTGGGGCAAATAGGATCTACACATAGTGAAAATATCCGCTTCGAAAGTGGGTTATATGAATCCTCGCAAAATGAAGATACGTCTTGATAGACTTTTTGTTGGGAGAATTATTGGTCACCTAATAGGCATCCAATCCTGCATTCTTGATTTTTTTTTTTAATCTAGCAAATCTGGGAACTGAATCCGTAAACTATGAACTCGACGCCCGCACGAAAACTTATTGTCTACTGGGGAGAGATCTCTAAATATAATGTAGAGAAAATAATACCATTTAAAGATTACATGATTACAAATTGAATTTTTTCTAAATAATATAATATAATACTAAAGATTATTAAATAAAATTTCCTCTTTATTTAACTTTACGTTTAATACCTGTTACGCGTCTTATGTACTTCATTTAGTCATGTTTAATGTTTAACCACAGAAAAAACTTTTCATTCATAAAGTTAAAAGCCAATCTCAACAATACGCTAATTGGCTAAGTTATTTCGGGAGCAGTCAAGTGTGCGTCGGCGGGGGTTGATTGTTTCGCTGCGTTCGTGTGACCTTAACCTTCCAGGGCCGCAAGCTTCCGGGGCGTTAACCTCCCCCGTGCGAAGAGATTGCTTCTCCGCCGTGACCTGACGGGGCGTTAAATTGCCTAAATCTACCAACTTATAATGCGAACCATTCATATGCTAAATAAAGTAAGTCGAAGTGTACACTGACTTAACAATATTTGGCGGTTGTATGGCGCATATGCAAATCGGAGGGTAAATTTATTTACCGCACGAATTTATTGGCTGTATTCAGGTATAAAGGCGCAAGCCACATAGATAAAGTTATATTAACGATAAATACAAAATAGCACCATGATGATTTTCAATTGAAAAATTAAATTTTATTGCTTTCATTGAACAAAATAATTGTAGTAATGTATTTTTAATACTTCTTATATATAGTCTAACTTCTTCGAAACTTTTAGAATTTATAAACGTAAAAATAGAATCAAAATGTTTGCTAAGAGATAATTTGCTCTCAAAATATTCTCGATATTGTAATAATAAGCGCGATACACCTTTTTATTTTATGATACAGACTTAATGTGAAATCTGACATACAAAAACTCTTTTTTTTACAAAAATTACGTAAGAAGTTAATTTTTATAAATTTTTATAATTTGTTGATCAAACATAAAACTTTAACAATTATAGTTTATGAATTTTGTAAATAGTACTTTAAAATTTATATTGTCACAAAATGTACCATTCTCTAAGGAAAATAATAAACGATTGTCGAAACGGAATATGTCGCGGTTGGCCAACTTGCGTGACGGTTTGCGGTGGCCATCCTATTCGAAAGGGTTAAATTGGAACGAGTGTGGCTAAGACAGTTAAGGTGTTTAAAACCAAGTGGATCTCTAGAGTATGTGTTTGTTTTTGTTATGTAATGAAGTTTGTACAACTAGAATGTGAACGACTAACTTCAAGCTGTAACCTGTGTCACGTTAAGGATCGGGGGGCGATTATAAGATGCAAACCAATTATTTAATATTATCTTACTTACTAACCTGTATCAGATAAAGAGAAAAAAAAATGAAATACTGTTACCTTTTATAACTTTTCCCCTCGTATGAATCAATATTCAATACCATGTATCTTACAATTTATTGTAGATGTCAGACTTTGGAAGAAATATTCCGATAAATAATTTATTTTATTTGAAATTATTCTGTATATTATTTTATATGTATTTTAAATTTAAATTTATGATCATATTATAATGAAGACAGTTAGACTCATTCATAGTATTACCTATATAAGTATAAAGAATTTTTGGAACAGAATAATAAATTATTACAAAAGAATTGTATAATCAATTTCTATTGTTTGAAATTGTTCATAGTATGAAATGAGTCATTTATTTAATAAAAAAAAAAATTACCCTCAGCTACGGATTTTGAAGCCTAAGTTATTTTGAAGCTAAAGCGCGCGCTTTTACGAGTAGAGTGACTATGGAGATGAATTTTAAAAAAAATAATGCAAAAAATGAATGTTTAATAAACTGAGTTTTAAACAATTTATAAATGCATTAAATTACGGTGACACATCAATCGACTGTGGAAAGAAAAAAGACGTAACCATCACAGAAAAAAATACAGGAGGCACAAAAAATGTCTACTTAATGATTTTGGGCCAAAGTCAGAAAATTAAATAGATACCACCTTAAAATGTACGAAGACTAAGGCAAGTGTAATATCACCCACTCTGATTTTATTTTAAAAGGTTATTTAAGAAAAGCCAATAAAATTGATGTAGTGAAAGTTCTTTTATTGGTAGTAAACTTTACAGGATATTATGATTATGAAAACTGGGGGTAATCTATATGCTTTGCATTCAATTTAATGTAAATGTATATATATGCTTGATATTATTCAGCAGGTTTTCATATGTATTATTAGAAAAGTATTACACTTAAGAAAATCCTAGAAAATTTTAAAACAATTAGTGATATTTCCTACGGTAAACCTTTCTCAAATTATATTGAAATTTCAACAACTCAACGGATACTAATTTCGTTTGAATAGACGCAATTTTAGCAATTAGAGCCACTACTCACCCTTGTCACTTTAGCTCCGACAGAGTTGGTTTCCTTCTCATCATTTAGTTTTATTTCCCGAAAGTCCAGTTTCCACAGAAGACTGTCCAGTTCTTGTTCATAGCGCCAGTTCCTGTACAGTACCAAAGAGACCATCGCCAGAAGCAGCAAAATGCCTCCCGCCACTCCAGCACTTATTTCGCCAGTGTGACCTAGTAAAAACACAAAAAATCTTTTAAAAAATACGTTGACAGATGAATAAATATATACAAGTACACATTGAAACTGTAATTCCAATACATCACATCTGCTAAATATTAAAACATGTATTAAAACTAAAAACGTAAAATGCATTGGAGTCAAATAGATATTTTAAAAGTTTTTAAACTGTTTTTGAACTTTTTTCGTTTACATTTTTTTATAATTGTCACTTACTAAAATTTTATCAAAAAATTGCATCTTCAGATTATGAAAATGAAGCTTTACACGATTGTTCAAAAATTAAATAGGCAGGACAGTTATCCTTTTGACACTAACCTTCTGTTAATCTTAAAAAATGGGTTAGGTTAGGTGAAATTTTGTAATTATTATTTTTAAGGACTATCAGTATTTTCTACGCGAATGTTAATATCCACAGACGGGGAGGAAAATTATTGTCAAGAGTGTTTTTATCCAAGAGACTCGAATCTGAAACCACCATTCACTCAGTTACGAGCGGTTCAATGTTGATTATAGTATTTTTAATAAATAACATTGATTCAGTTATAATTTTCACTGTAAATTATACATAAATTTATCAAATTAGCTACTTCAGAAAAAATAATACTTGTATATTTAAAGTTTTAAAATATATATAAATCAAAGAATCATAACAATAAATATCAAAAGATAAAATCTCGCAAAGAGTAATAAATAATAAAAAGTATTTCCGAGTACTTATAACAACTATTTTAATTATAATCGGATGAAATCTGAAAAATCGGATCTGAAAACAATTACTTATCAATTCTGTTTTAGTCTACAACAATTATATGAATTATTTATCAGTTAACTATAACAAAACAAAACCAATTTATTATATTTTAATAGAAGAATTGTAACTCTCATTTGCCGAATGTTATTAGAATATATTTTCATATATAATGTATTTGTGAACTAAATTAAACGATTGAATACATTCTCTATTATAATAAATGTGCCTGTATTCCGGTAAAGTTTGCGCTGTCGAGAACTCACTTCCGATCTTATATCAAGATAAAAAGCAATTCATCAATATGTCTTAAGTGCTCTATAGTAAAACAAAAATCCAACTGAGAAGACTTATTTTCAATCAGACTATTTTCACTGCGAAAAAGATAACATTCGGACATAATAGAAGATTATTTCCTACAGTTATTGCTTTTAACCTGACAAAGCAATAAAGAGAATCTGGTTCATTGCTCTGACAAACAGTTGTATTTTACTCACTCTACGCATTTAATACATTCACATCACACACCTTTACCAGCAAACAAAGAAGGCTGGAGACAAATCCATTTACATTTATAATTGCGTATATGTTTTGTTATGTTCCATCTCATATAATACAGTTTCCTATTGTATTCTTGAGGAAACATTATCTCACATTTCATGTATTGTTGTTTATCGTGCAAATAATTTACTATCACAATTGAGATTGAAACATTTTTAAATGGAATTAAATATATCAAGTTAATAAATATGTAATCAACGCGATCATTTATTTTTAAATTTGTTGTCTTTTAATATCCCTTTGCTTTATTCAATCGTGTACCATTTTTCGTTCGTTATTTTATACGATATTTTTAATAACTTATGCATACTCTATTGTTTCATGTTAATTTATAAACGGCAAATAAAAAACATTAACAATTCGGAAAGCAGCTAGATTATTTATTGCCTTATTGCAGCAGCTATTTACACTTTGAAGAATTTATAAAACTGAAGGAAATCTCCATATTAAAAATCTTTGGCAATAGAATTTGCTTCAAATGCTGATAATATGGATCTTCAAAATGTGAAGTCTTAACTTGACAGATTATTTTTCAAGAGTAAGTTATACGAATATATTTTAATTATAACATCAAAATAGTCTTTACTTGTCAATAACGGTATGTTAAGGCTTCTCATCTGAATTGTAAGAGAGCGTATATACCGTACAATATCTATGTTAAAAATTCTAGTGAATTATGCGCTTGGTTTTTAACAGCATCTTGCTATAATGTCTTGGAATTTTAAAGTTGTATTATTTTTTATGAAGTTCATCACTAGTATAAATGGAACTATTCCAATTTACAAAGTTAAATATTAATGTATAACATACTTATGCATTTTTCCCCACGGAATCCGCAAGTAGGCTCTGATATAGGAGGTCCATTGCCGATCCACTTAATTGCGCTTGTTAATCGCAATTCCTGAAAAAAAAAACATTCAGATAAGTAAATGTTCATCTGGATTCTTTTGAAAAATCAGCCTGCATATTATACTTGCAAAGCTGAGATAATTGCGGTGATTTTACCAAGAATTTAATTATTGTAGCTATAACATAGTCCTGAATTTTTAATTTGCTCAAAAATTTCTGGCATTTGCCGCATCCTGACAAAAAGCTTGGGTATTACTTATTTAAAACTCTGGGAGTCCACTCTTTTTGTTTCGTTATACTGAATGTAGGAAAAATATTATAATATTATTGCATGAAAGTTTGTTCAGGATGATAAAAAATATAATACTTTGTACTGGAAATTTCCTTATTTACAGATTTGACCTGCATACCATTTCTTATCTCTCAGCTGCCTAAATCTTGGATTATTTAAGTCACTGAACTGCTTCTCGATACCAAAGTTCGGGATACGTCTGATTAAGAATGTGTGTTAGAAGGAGCCGGGAGGATATTGGGGATATTACGGTAAGAATAAAATATATATTAATTCGTGAAATAAAACCCACAAATGTTCCTTAAGGCATCTCGCAAAAAATCTGTGATATAAGTGACACATCAATAAAATATGATGTATTATCTTTCATATATCAAATAATCATAAAAGTGATCGAGGTGAGACTAGATAATATAAGTGGATATATCATTTCCTATCAGCCTGTCACATATAATATAAGTTTTAATAGAAGTCAGTGATCCTTACGATTTGATATTACAAAGATATCCTGCGAGCATAACGACCTTGACGCCATGCGGTGCCTTACAAATACACATAATATCTCGAGTTATTTGCAATATGGAACTTGATTCGAGCATTCGTCTTTTGAGTAGAAAGTTTTCGTGTATAGAATTTGACATACTCCGTAGAGAATTCAGACAACACAATCTATCAAAAACAAAAGTAACAAGTCATGCGGATTGTATTAAATTATATGCAAAAAAAATATTTTCCATTACTTCAGAGTATATACTTGCACACTTGTCGTAAACATACAGCCAATGATATCGAAAGATGAATTCCGATTCAAAAATGAGGGAGTATTTCCAAAGTAAACTTATTCCACTATGTCAAAATTTAACCGTTTGAACGCCAACGACTCACTGGTGAGTTGGGCGATGACGTGCCCTGTACGCCAACGACTCAACCGTGAGTCGGGACTATTTATATATACTATATATATTCTAGATCTGAAGTACAATTTTTGTATTAACTCATAAATGCATAAGCATGATACATATGATGTGAGGTCACACCAAATATCTGTGAGTCTCAAATTATTTTTGTTGGATGTTTTAATATCTCAAAAATTTCTGGCGTACAGGGCAAGATCATATACTCGTATATCGGGTGTAGTAGTTAAGTAGTTAAAAAGAACATTTTGGGCCCATATTTTTTATATAAAATAACCGTATAACATATTTTTCAATGTTTATTTTTGTTTTCAATGTATTTGAAATTAAATTAGTTTGCATGCTAAATAGTTGTTTTATACAAAAAACTTGTTAAAAATCTTCTTCTTTACATTTTGATATAGTGGAATAACTGAACTTTGGAAATACCCCCCTCAAATGATGATGCATAGGGAAAGTTATAAGCTTCAAATACTTTTGAATTTATAAAAACCTTGGATAGTATACGTATTCTTATTATAAAACTGTTTTTTTTCGGTTTTAATAAAAGAAAATTTTAAAGTAAAACCATCTCTCAAGAAATATCTTTTTTTGAGTTTTATCTGTTTATTAATTTTAATATTAACATATCGTTTTCGTTAGACGGAACATGAACGTATAACGGCTTAAAAAACGATACATTACTGCTTGGCGGTATACTATAAAGTATGTTTCCATGAAAAACTTCGATGTACGCAGAGGCTTACAGATACGGAGCCAGGTGATAAATGATCTAAACACTTACTAAAAGGAAGCGAATTCCTGAATAGTTGGCACGCTTGATTAACTTCCGAATACCGGCACACTCAATGAACGAACAAATTGGTGTTTTCGTCAGATTATTCGTTCGTGTGCGAAATGGATTTTGGATTGAGGCTTGCCTTGCTTGATATAAAAACACTGTACAAGTGATGAACAATTAATCAGAAAACTTGATAAAACAATGAAATTTACGCCTTAAAGTAAAGAAATACCATTATTTTTCGTAACTTTGATGGTAAATGAATGAAGCAAATCATATACACAAAATATTTTGTATGGTTTTTTACGCTCTTACATGTATTTCTTTCGAATAATTAATTGTAATGGCAGAAGATTTGTTTAGCATTGTATCCATGGTATTATATGATAAGTAAGTTAAAAAAAGCTTTAATGTTCGATTGATAGAAATATACTTTCAATTGTTTCAATGTTTTCTTTACCGTATTTGGAATGAATAAGTCTTTTTTATACCATGTCCCCTCCGAAAGTAGATCATATGGATGTACACACTGTGAAGATGAGCGCTCTGAAATTGCAGTATATGTATCTCCGCAATGTGAAGATATGTCTTGACAGATTATTTTTATCGAGAATTGGTTATCATAAAATTATTGCCTAGCCCAATGGACATTGATTCCTGCATGTTTTTATTAAAAAAACACAGCAGATGTGGGAATCAAGACCGCGTTTTCCGTATCCGAGGCGCGCACGCTAACATCTACGCTATCGTATAAATGTTATTTGATATAACACGACATGTGTTTCATCTTCTTATTAATATCTATTACATAATATAAATGGCGTGCCGTAATAATATTATACAAAGAAATATAATAAATTAAAAATACTAATTAGTCTCCACTGTTACGTTACAAAATCCAATATAATTACGTCTTCTTTCCCTCACAGTGTCTTATTTTTATATGACATTAAATTATTATATAAAAAAACGCAAATTTGATATTTAAGCTATGACTAATGTATTTATTTTTTATGCAACACCAATTAAGGGTTCTTGTGCTTCAAATAAAATATGTGAAATTTCATTTAGAGAATAAAATGAAATTTAGAGAAACTATATAAAAAAGAGAGTTAATATATCACAATATAACACCAAGGGACCAATATATAATACAAATATTGTATATGCCTATATTGTATTAATTTCAAACATTCAAACTCTTGAGCGATATGAGAATAATCTAAAAAATAGTAAACAGAGGCTGATATCGACGTGAAATATTTACGCATATAATACATTCGTATAAATCTCGTTGAACGCAATAACGTTATAACTAAAAACAATCTATTTTTTAAAGATATTTATATCGATGTTATCAGAGTTTTATGCAGTTTTTACTACAATGATAAAATGGTAAATTAATTTAATATGTAAAATTATTTCATTGAATAATAGTAAATTTAATGTTTAAATCTGTTTTAAAATTATGACGTAGTTGCATTCAAGGTGCGATATATAAAATGTGTATTATTTAACACAATCTCTCCCCTCTCAAGGTTCTCCGTATTCAAAATACTATTGCCGATATTATAGAGCAGGGGTGGTCAAAGCGTCGACCGCGGTCAACCAATCGACCCCGTATCCATTCCGAGTTGCCTACCTGTCTAATGCGTCGAAACAAGAATCAATTTGTTCGGTTTCATAAAATAGAGTAGAGTTTTTTCAGTGGCAATTTACAAAAATATATTCATTTTGTTTACCTTTCTTATAAATTACTTTATTAAAATTTTGTCCATCCTCTATAATCAAAACAAAACATCGCTCTCGCTTGACAGATGACGATATGGAAGCATCTTCAGCAATAGCTGTAAGAAGCTATGAATCAAATAATGACAAACTTGCTCAAGTCATCCAATGCCCAGCCCGCTTTCTGATAATACTCATTCTTCTCCTTCCATATCCGATCCCTAAGAGGAGAATGTGGACACCACGTGCAGCCTCCAAGAATCTCTGTCACCCGCCAGTATTCTTGCGTCCTCCCAAGTCATACCTGCATACCGTAACTCCAAATACATTCTATAGATAGTATTTAGCGGCTTTCCAAAACGTCAACAACCCCTCGGCTTAAAGAATAAGCAGGTTAGGTTCAGACTCTCTTGAGCCATCTGCAATATGTGACCGAGCTAGTTCCGGCGTCGCAACTTCACTTTGTCAGTGATAATACATAAATAGTTAACATTTACGAATTATAAAATAATAATACGCATATTGCTTGCGTTAATATAACTAAAATAAAATCTTTTTTTATTTACATATTATTTTTATGTCTGTGTGAATTTATCATTAATTACTGTTATTAAAACAACTTAATATTGGTATTATCTACGTTAATTTTCAATTTAAACTTATTTTTAACTTTAAATTACTACCTATAGTGTTAAAATATCGTTGCCGGAAATTTCAAAAACAGGTTGCCCGTAGTAGTTAAAACTTTGACCACACATGCTGTAGAGTATAACATGAGATTGTAAAAACGTGTATTTAAATAAATCTACTTGACTAGAGCGCACGACTTCTTGCGGTCCAAATTAACTATCAAATAATTATGAAAGCAGTTTATTTATTATAGTATAAACATTAATACATTTCACATTCGCATTATAAGAAGCGGGATTTTCATACTCTCTATTGCAAACGTTTTATACTTTTTATTTTTTACGTAATAAAAAGACATATATACACATATAACAAAAATGCATTGGCTGATAATAGAACACGGGCCATTTATGTTAAATACCATTTATATTCCTTTTTGGTCTAAAAATATTTTTTCTGTTTATTATCAATTTTATCTATTATTTATTATTCTTTGAAAAAAATGAGTATTTTGATCTAAATATACGGTACTGTATAGTATTCATTTTTTAAATATAAGCATCGAGAGTACTTTGATAAAGTGAAAATGTTTTAAAATATCGTTTTAATGTTATCCAATGTAATTGATTATTTTTCTGCCATAGTTTAATTTCAAATATTTATTCAAAATGTGTTTTTCAATCATTATTACGATGGTATTACGATGTTGACGGTGTTCATTTAGATGTTAATTTGATTGTATTTCTGAAACAAATGTTTTTTTTGTTGCACTTTTTCAATATATTAATAATCAATGTAAGCATCGGTGGTTCAGTGGTAGAATGCTCGCCTGCCACGCGGGCGGCCCGGGT
>JAGVSQ010006673.1:0-16090 GCA_022683975.1 Rhyacophila evoluta | reverse complement strand
GCACATTTAGTACGACATCACTTGAGATATCCAGAGCTTGTGTAATATTTCTTTTCTATTTTTCGGGTTTACTGGATTTTAAAAAAAATGAGGGATGTACCACCGTGTTATTTTGAAACCGTGTAAAAAGAGATTTTGTGTACATTGAAGATGCAAAGGTTATTCAAATCAGACAACAGACGAAATCGTTTACACACACACGGTACGACATCGCTTTCATCATTTGAGATAATATGTGCAGATGCTGTGTAATATTTATTTTATTTTTTTGCGTATAGTAAGTACTGAGTAGTAAGTACATGCAGAGAATGAAGCATCGTGTTATTTCGAAACCCTGTAAAAAGCCGTGAGTCCATCGAAAAAGGCTTGTCACAGAAGATCTCACAAAATGACTTGAAGAGGACAAATTGTTTACTTATATAAGGGAAGAAAAAAACGTGTCAAGATTTAAAATATATATGTAGTTTATATTGCATATTTCTCGTTGATTTATTGTATTATATCAACAAGCATAGTGGGTAGCGTTCGTGCCTAGCAATCCGTGGAATGCGGGTTCGATTCCCCGTCTGTCGAATTTAAAAAATCTAAAAATGCAGAACTGGCTACCCATTGGATTGGGATATTGTCTGACAAACGATTCTCGTGAAAAATAATCTGTCAAGACGTCTTCACACTACGTATATCTATACACTCTACTTTCGGAATGGATATCTTCACACTGTATAGATATATATGCTACAATTCGGCAGCGGTTATGGTATAATAGTAAAAAAAAAACTATTCCATATTTATCGTTGATTTATTGTATTATATTAACAAGCACTCAGCTGTGAGAGATCGCCTCTCAGGAAAGGTCTTTACTGTTAATAAAAGCGAGAACGAATTCAGGTGGATTTTTTCGCCCAATAAAAGGGCGAGCGGGGCACAGGGGCGGACTGAGGTAAGAATAAAGATGAATATCTCGGGAAAAGATTCAAAGGTCGATGAAGGAACACAAATTGACATTTTGAGCCCGGTACAAAGGATTGGCCCTTTTTTTCGTGAATTGAATATAAATACATTTTAGAATATTTATGCAGGTACCTACCGGTTTTTTTATACATGTATTATCATGTATTCTTTGCGGGATCAAAACTACTTATCTAAAAATCCGGATTTACCAATTATGAACGCTACCTTTTTCTATAAATAATACTTAAAATTATCGACATTAAAAAAATCTTTTACACGTATGCCATTTTAAGTCTCATTTGAAAATATATATATCGAGTGTGGAAAAGAAAAAAGACGTAAATTACGCAGAACAAACTTTAGAGGAGGCGCAGAAACGTCTGTTTGATCACTTTAGACCAGGGTTTCCTAAATGAATAGATATCCCGCGACAATTTCGATTTTTTTTATAGACTACAATACATTTAAAGATCCTCTTACTAGTAAGAATTACCCAACCTATAAAATAAGCTAAGTGTTCCGATAAAATTTTCGGGTTAACGAAGTGTTCCATTGTCGAAAAATTTTGGGAAACCCTGCTTTAGACCAATGTTAAAATATTAGATAGACACAAAGAGGAAGTGGACAAAGACTAAAACTGATGTTATATATACTCAATTTGAAATTAACATTATAGGTTATTTAAGAAAACCCAATAAAACTAATGTGGTGGAAGTCCTTTTTTTGGTGGAAAAATTTTCAGAACTTTTTTCAAACCTAAATGTAAATTTAGATCCTAATTAGGAATTTTCCGCTTAATTTTTTTTATAGAACGTATATAATGCTTTTATACACTGGGATTATCAAAAAAACTGAATTATTTGAACTGAACAATTATTCAGTTTATGTGATTGTGTAAATTGGATAAAAGTTGATTAGCTTGTATCTGTAAATTCCGTGGAAAATTCATAAACAACTCTTCATTTACTGGCCTAAGGGTTACGATGCTGGGTCTCGAGTAACTATGAAAAATTGTACGTTTTAAATTAAAATTATGTTAAATCTGCTAGGCCAATTAAAGCACAATAATTAGCTGTAAAAACCACTTTATTATATAATATAATTCAAATAACATAAAATATGAGCTAAAAATACAAAAAATAATAGAGAAACAAGAGCCGACATGTTCAGGCAGATATACTTTACTGACTGATAGCTGTTACTGTTACTGATCTAGCCGTTTTGAATACTCGCACTATTCTCTTCTGATATTGATTAATATTTTTAATTATTAATGACACAATAAAGTGAAAAAACCTTGCAATCGGTGTAGTTGAAGAAATGAAATAAAAAAGATGTACTAGTCACTATCTATCTATATAGATATATATATATAAATGTTAATGATATTAGTCTCTGTATTGTGACTCATATCGCTCATTGACTGTAATAAAGTCATTACTCAAATATAGTATTTTGCCGATTTTCCTATTGTTGTATTGATGTAGCGATTTCATGTGTTTTGTATTTTTTCTGAATATATAGCGTTCATCATTGAAAAAATCTTTTATTATTACTTTGAAAGCCTTGATCCTTCTGGAATTTTATTTGTTGGTAAATTTAAATGATTTGATTGATGCGTGCAAGCTTTTCTACTTATAAACCATAAAAAATCAGGTAACATATGTGCGATTTTGACAATAATTTTCTATCGTTTCTACCATTAAAATCTTCGTCAGGTAGTATAAACATCTAATTCTAACAATAATCAGCAGTAAGCATAATAATTATACCGGTTTCCGTACAAAAATACAAGTTAAATAGCATTGTATACGGATATGTCTCGAATGGATGATTTTCTAAGCGATTTATGGTCGTTGGAGTTGGAGAAGGCAGCAGCTATTACTGGTACTTGTCGTTGAAACATTTCATAATACTGTCACACCGGATATTTACAGTCACCTTCTAGAACGTGCCAACGAATTTTTTTTTTTTTTAATAATCTTGGCCTATAATGAAAGATGGTATTTAACATAATGCGGAAAAGACATTGGCATCTTTTATCAGTACTGGCATAGAAACAAGTATTCGCAGGCGTAGTTGCAACAAATATTCGGCCGTGAAACTGGAAAACAGAAAGCAACTCATGGGTCCTTAGTTATATGGTTATGATAGTTTCATGACAGAGATTTCACCGTAATATGTAACGTAAATAATAATAATAAATATTTTGTTAATATACCAAACTGACTCCTAAAGTGGAGCATATAGATGTACACAGTGTCAAAATATCCACTTCGAAAGTGGATGATATAAATTTCCGCAATGTAAAAATGTTTTGACAGACTATTTTCCACGAGAATTGTTTGGCATACAATGCTCAACCCAATGAGAATCCAGTCTTGCATTTTCAGATTTTTTTTAAATCCGACAGATGTGGGAATGAACCCACATTCCCATGATTGCTAAGCACGCAGGTTAATCTCCACGGTATCGGCGAGACAAATAATAGTGATTTTTAGTTAAGTTTTATTTGGTTGATATTAATATTAACCCTATGTCCAAAATTAATTAATTAATAATTAAGAAGTGCAAAGGGTTAAATAACTTTTTAACTGTGAATCGATTTAGCCCATAGTGTTGTGACTAATGTCACGTAGTTTATATTTCTAATTACTATTATTAATAACGGTTGTAACTTTCGCCATTTAACAATATCTTTGGGATTAATGCGGTTCCCGAATATGGGTATTATTTACCCCCGAAAGGTAAAATAGATAAGGGTTTGTTTACCTGCAAATACCGTGATTAGTGTGGACCTTTAAAAATAAACGAAAAAAGACATGACTCACTTTTCAGTGGTCACGCAGAGAGATTGATACCCTTTCCAGGTAAATATCATTTTTGGTTGCTAGGTAAAGAGGAACAAGTCTAAACAAGAAACCTCTGAAGTTTTCAAAATTATTACGTATACTATCCCATTATATAATCATTATTTAAGGATTTTTATAACTGCATTTACTGTAACACAGCCTTATAATTTCTACATTTTTTATTGAACAGTATATTTAGTCTCCCCGGTAGCGGTTGGTAGCGTTAGCGCCTAGGAATCCGGGGAATGCGGGCTCGATTCTTAAATCTGTCGGATTTTTAATAGCTCAAAAATGCAGGATTGTATGCCCATTGGGTTGAGTAATTGTCACAATTCTCGCGAAAAATAATTCGTCAAGACACCTTCACATATACTCCACTTTCGAAGTGGATATCTTCATACCGTGTAGATCAATATGCTCCACTTTGGCAGCGAACATAGTACAAGAAGAATTATATTAAATTTAGTAAATAATTATATTGATTATTTAACTATTACGAACATGAGGAGTAATGAGTTATGTACATTAAGTTATTTAACAAATAATGTTTAAATCGATATTTTTGTGTCAATATAACATTTATATTTTTTCTACCGATTAAAAATTTCGTTATTTTTATTCATGGCCATAGGAAAGGTGCAAGGCGATTTTATACAACGTGTTTTGAAAGGCCATCAAAAACAATACACAGGTACTTTTCATTCACCAGCAACACGTCGTGATTCATGACCATGTGACTCACCGTGAAAACACTGTCCGAACTGCATTAAACTTAGGAAAATTATTCATTATATTCTGTGTCAAGTTCCATCAACTCAACGGTTATCAATTCAAATCACCAAGTTATCACATATTACGATACCTTTGTGTTTATGAACTATGAGTGAATGTTAATATCTGCATGCATAATAACCATCGGTATAAAAACTCATTAACACAACTGATTTCAGAGTCCAAATTTATTTACTTTGTCTGCGAGCGTGATTCACGTTTACAAATGTATTCCATTTGCCTCTTTTTATTTTAATTCACAAGTAAGTACTATGAAAATAATGAAAACATGCATATCAAAGTCATACAGATATGACAGCTGTTTACGTAACACCACGAGTGTTAAAATTCATTTTCATTTTTTTTTTTAACCTCAACATTGCTATTTTTGTAAGTAAGAATAAAATGTTTTAGAATGTGGCTTCATTTTTAGGATGGTAAAGCCATTAAAAATTAAGTTAATGTCTCTCTTTTTTCCTCAGTAGCTGAGAGGTTAGCGTGCATCCTACAGTTGCTGGATACCCTGCATCTTTGGATGTTGAACAATTGGCTGACAAGCATCTCTTTCTCAAAATGTGTCAAGACATGTCTTCGCATTGTGGAAATTCATTTACTATATTTATGGAGTGTTCATCTTCATACTGTGTAGATCCATAAGATCAGATTTTAGACCGAACATGATTAAAAAAATACTGCCAATACAAAAAGGCTACCCGTAGTTTGGGTGAGTCTTAATAATTGAAACGCTATGAAGATATTTGCAATCTACTTACCAAAAATAAGATACTGCGCTAATGAGCGGAAAGTGGACAGTGTTTGGATAAACGCGGGGCCACTAAACCCTATAATGGTCTTCACGCATCGGACATCGTTGGACCTTCGTCAAAATGTCCCCGAGGGTGTCACTTTGGTGTACCGTCTCTGTGAGAGTACCATTGTCCCGGAGGACCGTTCGCGCAAGTGCGCAGGCTTGTCGTTCTACCGACTCCCTCCGGAACGGGAGGGCTGATCGTCGATCTGAGATTTCGGTGGATCACATTTCCAATATTACACAAGAGGGGACAGTTTTGTTTTTTTATTTTATTGAAAATAAATGCAGGGCGCTTGAGTACAAATAAATAAATTCTTTGTTCAAATCACAAATTACCCACGAGTTATAAAGAAATGATTTAAATACAATCAATTATTCAGTCATATTATTTCAGGTTAGGTAAAGACGGAGAATCAAACTGCATCGTTTCATGTTCAAACATTCAACAATGACTTATTGAAAGTACCTTAATATTGATTTAAAAATCAGTACAAAAAAGACGAACGTTATGTATAACCATGCCTGCCCAGATCCTAATTGACCTCTGACCAATGATGGAAAGAGAATCGAGAATATTAACAGTTTCAGATACTTAGGGGTACATATTACGGGATATGGCACTTGAGCAAAATGAGCTCGGTATTCAAATAGGAATAACTGGAGCAACCTTCAATTCCATCCGAAATGTCTGGGACTCCAAGCTGTACAAGGTAAAAACCAAATGCCGCCTGTTCAACACATTCTGTCAGTGCTGACACGAGAGTTACTGACAGAATACATTTGTTTTTTTACGTTGTAAAATAATTTTCACCCTAGTAGCGTAGTGGCCAGTATGTAGACCTAGCAAAACGGGGAGCGCGGGTTCGATCCCTACATATGACAGATTTTAAAAAATCCAAAAATGCAAGGCAAAAGATTACGAGAATTGCTTGTCCGATAATTACTCAACACAATGAGCATCCAGTCCTGAATTTTTGAATTTTTAAATCCGACAGATGGAGAATTGAACCCGCATTCCCCGGGGTGATGCTAACGCTACCAACTATGCTACCGGGGACGAATTCAATATACAATAACTAAAAACATTCTCTCCGGTATCGTATTTGGTAGAGTGCGCGCCAGCAATCTAGGGGATGCGGGTTCGATTTCCCATCTGTCGGATTTAAAAACATCTAAAAATGTAGGAGTGGATGCCTATTGGGTTGAGCAATTGTCTGACAAAAAAATTCTAGTGAAAATTAATCTGTCAAGACGTCTTCACATTGCAGAAATCCATATTTTCCACTTTCGGAATTGATATCTTTACACTGTGTAATTCCATATGTTCCACTTTACGAACGAACATAGTGTAAAGAATATACAATATTAATGGTGATACAGTTAAACCTCGATATAACAGACATAACATTCGTAAGGAAGCGAGAGTGCAAACATTAGAAAATGGTTCGAAGAATTCATTTGTACTCTTTTATAATATATGCTACCTAAAATAAACATATAATTTTACAACAGGAAATAAAAAATATAAAAGTCAAAAGTTTTTTAATACTCCTGGGATTAGGAAATAATAAATAGTAATAAAAACTTTTAGTTATGATAACATCACGTTAGGGTACATAACATTATCTATACATTTAACTTAATCCATACAATACAAGGGATTTATAGTTATAACCACAAAAACGTTTTATTTCCGATATATTCTATTCCCAAAGGAAGCTGTCAAACGTATTCCTATCCCCAAAGAAAAGGAATCCACCCTCATTTTTTTTTACTTTTCATGAAGGAAAAATGTTGACATGTTATAAATATATTAAACATTATATAAGCAGTCGATGTTTTATATTTTATAGGACAAAAAAATAAACTTTCGAATAAGTTACAAATAGATTTGGGTAGTTAAAATTAATATCAGATATACAGTATCCAATGTTAGTAATACTTATCCCTGGTAGCGTAGAGGTTACCATGTGCGTCCGGAGAATGTGGGTTTGATTACTACATGTTAGATTTTTTTTAATCCGTAAATGCAAGACTGGGTGCCCATTTGGTTGAGAAATTGTCTGACAAACAATTCTCGTGAAAATTAATCTGTCAAGACATGTCTTCACAGTGCGGAAATCTATATACATATTATGCTTGAGAGGAGAATTTCCAAAGTGAACTTATTCCATTATAGCAAGATTTTGAAGATGTATCTTTTGTATAAAATTACCATTTAACATTCAAGCCAGTAGAAAAAATCAATTTTAAGAATATCATAAACAAAAATAAACATCGAAAAACATGTTATATGATTATTTTGTCCAAAAAAATACTTTTTAAAAATATTTTCGTTTAAATATTGATACAGTGGAATAAGTTCACTTTGGAAATACCCCACTCAATTCTCTTTCCTTAATACTTCGGAGCAGATATCTTCACACTTTAACTTATATATATATAAAAAAAACTTGATAATTATCGAAATATTTGTGTTTTATTTTCTTAGTGCGATTAATAATAAACGTAAATAATATATGCTCACCTATCGTTTTGTTCTTCTTTCCCTTTCCATTAAACCTTCAGGTTTTTATTCACATATACAAATACACAATTAAACCTGGCTCAGTCACATATTGCGGATGCCTCAAGGGAGTCTGAACCTGACCTGCCTATTCTTCAAGCCGACCGGTTGTCGGCGTCCTGGAAGGCTGCTAAATACTATCTACCGAATGTATTCGGTGATGTTACGGGATGCAGGTATGACCTGGGAGGACGCAAGAAACTGGCGAGTGACAGGGATTCTTGGAGGCTACATGTAGTGCCAATATACTCCATCTAGGGAGCAGATATGGAGGAAATTGAAGTTAATTTTTGTTGCCATATTTTGATACCAAATAATGTATGTAATACATAATTATCTTTTCATCTTACGTTGCATGATGACATTACGATGTATGTATTGCAAAATTGATTATTAAACGATTAGATTACACTTATATATGATAATAAATGAGTAACAAAATTTCATAATTTAGCACTATAATTTGTCAAGTGGTGACAAATTTGTATGATAAATCCGTACTTGTGAATATTTTTTTGCTTTTTTTTTAACACAATGTATTTTTAGTTTATGCAAATTCTTATGGATGAATAATCAGTGTAATCAATTAGGTAACTACATGCTGATGCTGTATCCGGCCAAAGACTTCCGGGCCTTTGGATCAGTGGTTAAAGTAATCGCTCGGAAAGGAGAGGTTGCCCTCGTTGTTCAACTCTGTGCACGTTTTAAGTAACAAGATAGTTTTCGATAGGCTTGAACGGATTTCCAAGTAGATTTTTAAGTGTAAAAAACCTGCCTACAGTTGAAAGAAATTATGTTCATAATATTGATACTAAGGTAAAATTTTCTTCTCTTTCAAGTTTTTAATATTCTGGAGTCAGTGACTCGGATTACTCAACATGCTAGTCAGTGGCATAGCTACATATTCAGCCCCCTGGAGCAAGTAAAATTATTGTGCCCCCTACTGTTTTCTCGTTTTACTAAAATTTCATACTTCAACACTAAAATCTTTCACTGCTCTCAATTCAACTAATTTCATAAAATCAATCAAATTGGATATGCCGATTTGTAAACAATGTTCTTCTATTTCCAAACAGGAATCAAAATAAACTGAAAAGTTATTCCAAATTGGCAGAAGATGTATAGCATTACCACATTTGGCCGTTCCCATTTTGACATCGAAGGACCACTTGAAATCAAATTTGAAGACAAAGGATTGATTTATGTGACATTTTATGTAGTCTTATTAACAGCATTATAAATAGTCTTTCGTTTCTTCTCTAAACATAATATTTATCGAAAGAACATAACGTAATTTTCAATGCCGAAGTCAACTCTTTTTCTACTCACTTTTTCGTAGTGCTTAACTTTTTTTTACGAACTTTTTTCTATCCTGAGGACGAATTCATTCAAAACCTTATTTAAGAGTATAATTTTAAAGTAAACTATTATCGAGGATGCAGGATGGAAATTAATAATGAGAAGACGATTTCTAGGGACGAAGGAGTAAAAAAGTACCATTTGTATGATATATTGTACTTGGGTGCATCGAATTTACAAGTAGTTACGTGATTATGTGACAATTAAGAAAGACTTGCTTTGGCTATATTCGAAGAACAGTTCCATTGGAATATAAATACATAGAATTTGTTCTATTTCTATACTGTGGTTACATGAATTGACAATCTGTGGTGTTGTATGTTATACAGCCTACCACAGTGTGTTGAAGATGTATTAAGTTTTATTATACTCGGCCGTATAATTCATATTGTATTTATGTTTTTTTACCCCTCTATGTGCGGATCCCAGGCACGGCACATCGCAAACCTAAGAGAAAAATAATAAAAGAAAAAGATGACGCAAGCAATGACGCATCGCGAATACAAAATGAACAAAGGGATGTCATAAAAGGAGTCCCTTTCCTGGAAGATTCCGAAAATCTTGTCCTTGGACTGGCTCATACAGGGATTTATACCCGCGACAGTTATATTGCGTCAAGGACGATACTGCAAAAGGGATTGTTTGTTATTGAAAAAAAGTCTATTCATAAAGATGATTGCACAGCAGGTATTTGAAAATTTTATTGTTATTTTCGATGTTGAATTATGGTTGGGTCGAGGTAAATAAATGATCTAGAAGTTTGAATACTAATATGAGTATTTTGGTTTCCATCGATAACGTTAAATTTTATTTTTAAATCATAAAACTTATAACCGATGATCTAGTAAAACACATAGGCTACAAAATGCCTACCAACATTCCATGGCAATCATTATACAGTTTTAATCGAGAGACTTTTTCTTCAACCTCGTGTAAAATATCTTTTTATCAATAATTTTACAAGAAATAATGTTTTTACGTAATTTATTGTGGTTTTTCAGGCGTTTCAATTTCACAATTCTAAAACTGTCCGTACTGTACGTACTGAACCAATCTGATATTTATCCGTCACACGTATTAGGCCGCGGGCACGATAGATGCTTTGGTGAGATGTAGAGTGAGGGCGACAAAGCGACGGAAACAGAGATGCATAATAGCTATAAATAGGTGAGTGAGCAAGTAAGCAAGTTGTTGTGACAACAACGTGCTGTCACGCTGCAAGCATGCTCACTCACTTATTTATAGCTATGTTTCATCTCTGCTACGGTCGCTTTGCCGCCGTCGCTCTACTATCGTTCCTCCGCTTAACGAAGCCACTGCTACCCGAAGACGCCGAGAGACCATTTATATAAATTATAAGTTCTTAAGCTTTTAATCAATTTCAGTAAACTGTCATGCAGCTGTATTTCATGTTTGCACTATACCAGAGGCGTAAATGGACTATGCCAATATGAGCACGACCATAGGCGCCTTATTCCAGATCATATGGATCGGTACAGTGTGAAGATATCCACTCCCGAAAGTTGAGTATTTGGATGTCTTCAATGTGAAGACGCCTTGACAGATCAGACAATTTCTCAACACAATGCGAATCCATGCCTGCATTTTTGGATCATTTAAAATCTGACACACGTAATCGAACCCACATTCTCCGGACGCGCGCGGTAACCTCTACTCCACCGGGGTAAATTTTGTGAATTAACGAATTAATGTCATTGTGTCTTAATTGCCATAAAAATATATTTTGTTGTTGATTCAATATATCGTAGCTTTAGGATTGCTTTGTCGAATAGACCAACCGTCAAATGTATAGGAGATGAAAAATAAATATCATTTAAAACATACAGGTAAATGTAGTGTATATGAGTTATTATTTCAAAGCCATATGATTGCTGTATTCAGGAGAATAGAATGATAGTATATAATGTTGTAAAAAGTAACAAATTATTTGAATTTTTTTTATATACCATGTTCGCTTCCAAAGTGGAGCATATGGATCCACACAGTGTGAACAAATCCACTCCGAAAGTGGAGTATATGGATCTCCGCAATGTGAAAACGTCTTGATAGATTATTTTAACCGAGAATCATTTTTCAGACAATTACTCAACCCAATAGGCATCGAACCCGCCTTCCCCGGATTGCTAGACGCGCACGCTACCAACTACGCTAACCGGGGAGACAATTTGAAAATACGTATTGTTTTTCAAATCACGCTCCGTGGGATATTCGATAAACCAATTTTAAAGCGACAATATAATTTCTTTTCATATATACAATAGTTGTTTTATTTTCATAACTAACAATTTATGTATACGTCTGCATTCAAAATTCAAATTAATCACTTAAAGTCACAAAAAAATAATAGTTGCTAATTTTGTTGTAAAGCTAGATATATCGAAAAAAAATGCAATTATTATTATTTACGTGCGTTGGGGCAATTTTAGGACATCAATACGGCCTGTGGGGTAATTTGGGTTGACCGGGCCTGCATAAGATATATAAAAGTTATTACAAAATTATAAAGTAACCACAAATTGGACAAACGTAAATTTGTCCATGTGAAAAGTGCAAAAAATAAACAATACATTTGATATATCTTTGATAAAAATAATTCTTTCGGTTTTAGAAGCTCATACATAATTTTTGATATTTGAATAAAGAATATTCGATAAATGAAATTTATTGTTTGATTACATTCACTTGTTTTCATTCAGTGCCTAGTTTCATTGAAGCCCTCTATCCGAAAATAACTCCACGAAATTTCTTCCACACAAAGAGATATAAAATAGCGCCAATATGCATTAAACTTGTATGATCTTATGGTGTGTGTAGCGTTTGCATATACGTATACTAACCACTACTAGAGAAGGCTTTTCCTTTAGCAGAAGCTCGGATGTTTGAATTTGAGTGAAACGCAGAGGTCGAAAACTTTGCCACGAATTCAAATCAAAATTAATTATTTATAATTAATACAAATTAGTTTATTACGGTGTCTTATAAGAAAACTCGTTTTTAGTATTAGATTAATTGCAAATTTCACGCGGAATCATCATAAAATAGGTTTTAACCGTTTCAGGAGTATGGACATATATGTACCATCACCTTATTTTCAAAGCCATTCTTTTATTTTTTAATAAAATGTTATTATTTATTTTAATGCAAATACTAGATAGATCTACAAATGATATTTGAAAGTCATTACAATTACATTATATATTGTAAGCTAGGAAAAAATACATAAACATTACGAAAAAAATGAGAATTATAAAAAAAGATGATTCAGTATCGAAAAATCTCTTATGTTCTTACGATAATTATTATGTTTTGTAAAGAAACGAAAGGTTATCAATCTAACTGTTCACAAAAACACATAAAATGTCGCATTCATTAGTCATATGCGTTCAAGTTTATGCTCAAGTGTTCCTTTGATTCCGTAATGGAAGCCGCTACATGTAGTAATGTTTTACATATTCTTACCAATTTAAATTAACTTTTTAATTTATTTTCCACATTGTTTGGAAATAGAAGAGCATTTATTGTTTACAAATCGGCATATTCAATTCGATTTATAAAAAGATTTACGTTAATATTTGTTGTCTTTATTGTTTTCGATCTCTGGATATATTTGAGTGTGCTTTGTAAGTGTGGGTCTCCCTTCAAATACAGCTGATGTCGGGTATAGCTTCGCTCGTCGATGGCCATAGGTTTTTGTGTTGGGGGTTGTAAACGCGCTTGGTGTAAAGTGATACTCTCCTACTCTGGTCGAAGCGCGCACACCAAAACTATTGGGGTAGGAGTACGAAACTCGTGTTGAAACAGGGTGACTAAACAGCATGTTTTAATTAGTTTTCTCTTCTTTAATACTACACAGTATTTTAAGCCTAAATACGACACACGTAAAAACGACGATATATGTATTTCAAAGCTTTGCTAATACCAAAAAGTAATTCAGTAAATACTCGATTTCGCTTATAAATAAATCACCATAAAGCTAGATAAGGCCGAAGCTACGATAGATGCCACGGCGGCAAAGCGACGGCGGTAGAGTTTCGGGAAGTAAGCAAGTGAGCAAGTTCACTTACCTATTTATAGCTATTTTTCATTTTTATTGCTGACGCCCTGCTACCGTCGCACTGCCGCCGTGGCATCTATATTAGCCTTGGCCTAAGGTGACAAATAATTATTCTCTATCTTTTTGTGATTCAGAAATGTATGAGATGACTTTTCTATTCGTGACGTTTTGATCTGTCAAATATATAAAACTCTCCTTCTTTCATGTCTGTTTCCTACGTGGAGCATATGTACACTACATCCCGCCTGCAAAAATCCCTGTTGTCCATCTATTCTTACGCCCTCCCAGGCCATACCTGCATCCCGTAACTCCGCAGAATACATTCTATAGATAGTATTTAGCGGCCTTCCAGGACGCTGAGAACTGATCAGCTTAAATAATAGTCAAGGAAGGTTAAGACTCTCTTGAGGCCTCCGCAATATATGGCCGAGGGTATCAAACTTACGTTAGGATATATTTTTGAAAATTGACAAAGGCGATGATTTATTTATGCAACACTGGTGTAATTTCATACTATAATATATGCAGATTGTATTGTCAAATCAATGAATTTTAGCCACGCAATGCGTTAATTTTAAACGAGTCAGGTACTACACAATGAGTCGCGTAATGAGTTTAAATTGTCGATTCTGGAAATCGATTTTTTGCCGAGTTATTAGGAATGCTTCAGTTTTATGGCTGCCAACTATTTGGACAGTACCGAGACATGCGGGTAAGAACATTATTTTAAAAAAACCTCTTCTAGATCTTGATTGTTTTATAAATAACTATTTTAACGAATGTTTGCTATTGGCTGATAATTTTCTATATACTATTGGGGCACGTCGTGATCTTATCGGAATTCCAAACAAGGGCCACGTATTCTGGTTTCAATAAATTCGTAACGTTTTCCGACACAGTTATGTAATTATGTCTATTCGATTCAATTAAATATGTTAAATAGGACACGACTATTATGAAATATATGAAAACATAACGATAGAATATATTAATATTATTTAAATACTGATTAGTGTGCAAAAGTTAATAAACATGATAAGTCTTGCTACTCGTATTTACATTTATACTTAATGTGTAACATATTAAATATATAACATACTAAGTAATAACCAATTTCTTTAATAATATGCAGCGTCCTTTGTATTATAATTAGCATTAATATGAGTAACACAAAGGTTAGAACATAACCAGTTTCAACTCGATATTCTTGGTTCAGCTGTAAGTTGAATTATGTGATAATTTTCTAATTATAATAAAAGATAATGTCTTATGTGAGCATGTATGAGTCTTCAGATAACACGGGCGAATATATTTGCATACTCAGCACTCCAAACTATAAACTGCTATATGCACTGCCAAATGACATAACCATCATCCAACCACCTCATCCTTACACTCAGTCGTATCCCCGAGAATTCATATTCAAAAATCGATCTACTTTATTTGACCGGAATATCAAATACATTCAAGTATTTTGAAGTTAAAAATAAAATATACATCTTATCTTATTTAGTCGGGAAATTAATGTGTACACTATTATCATGCATACCACATGTTGCTCCATAGTTTAAACCAACGAAATTCGAATATGTGACAGCTAGGTTAAAGCCCAAAAGGTCCAATAGCTGGCTGGATCAACTCAACTAATTATTTTATTGAAAATTCGTACAGGAAGTGATTGGCATCCTGTTCTCGACAACAATACGAGTTGGCTATTTTGACAAGACCAAACTGAGACAGCGTGGCATCTAATTCATTTGTTACTGAAGTGGTTTGGAGTCAACTTGGTCCATGCGCCAATTAATATTTCAAAAAAAAAAAATGTTCATTATGTGTGCGACTAAAGGTTAGCACAAAACAAAAATATTAAATAGTAATATTTTTCTTACAGAGTTGTCATTTTCACATAGTAGAGACTCATCTATATACTCTACTTTCGGAGTGGATATATCACATAGTGTTGGTTTTAGTACAAACATCGGTTACCATTTCATATAAATGATTTAATTATTATTAATTAAAAAATGTGCACTATACTTTTTAAGCATCCAGTGTCCAAAAAAATCCACTCCACCCTGCTCTACCCTACCTGCTGTGCTGATTCCACTTTTTAGGGCCCGGGCCAAGGGGCGAGAGTGAGAGGCAACTATGCAACATTCATCATCAGTAAAAGAGACAGCTACAGCGGACGAGCAATGACAGTGGAAAGTTTTAAAATGGAATTGCGTAAACAAAAACCGAAAAATGTATATCACGTCCCTATAAAGTTTGCGATATTTGATTCTGCGTTTAGTACACCCTTGCGAACGTAGGAAAGGACGTTTGTAGAGAAATACGGTCATAATATAGAATGATTTACAGTATATGATGGCTATATCGCCATATAAAAAATGTTTATATAATGACATATATAACAAATAAGACTACTATTTCATTTATATAAACTGTATTATTAGTATTGTATATATAAAAATACAACTAATGTTTCTAGTTAATTACTAAACAATGGAATAAGATATTTTTTCATTATATCAGCGCTCATTTATAAAAAAAAACGCACAGCTGTTTTTTGTTGGTGGTTTATTATATAAGAGATACCTAGCGCATTTTGTTGGCTCACGTTATGACAAAATAGATGGTTTTGGGATACTTTTTTTTTTTTTATATATACCATGTTCGCTCCCAACGTGGAGCATATGGATCTA